>JPKZ01002648.1:40068-60779 GCA_000803305.1 Toxocara canis | reverse complement strand
TTCATGCACTAGCCTTCCGCTCTTTCATCAATAAAACTCTTCTATAACGTTTTATTTGAAATAGGTGCGTTTCGGAAAAACCTATTATAAGGCATGTGTGACAACGAATGAAAAACGCTGCCGCTACCCTCAAGCTCGGTACGAACCTGCGACCTTACAATTAAACGGCGTAATTACGGTTATCACGGTGCCTGACCCGGACTATCATGAGATATTAAGCACACGTTATTAGGATGTGGGTGCATACAAAACGATTTCAAGCAGCTTTAGCCTCTGATTATTTATATGGTTCTCTGACTATTTATGTGGTTTCCCTGTTGTGCGGAAATAAAGCTGGTGCAACACTAAACAAAATCATTCCACAGTACAAATGTCCCCTCAGTTACGACACGGTACAAATACCCACTCACTCACGTCACGGTATAAATGTCCATTCACTTACGTCACGATACAAATGCCCACTCACTTCCTTCACGGTATAAATGTCCACTTATGTCATGGTACAAATGCCCACCCATTCACGTCACGGTACAAATGTCCAGTCATGTCACGGCACAAACGTCCTCTCACTTACATCACGGTATAAATGTCTCCTCAGTTACGTTACGGTGAAATGTCCATCCACTTACGCCATCGTATAAATGTCTGCTCACGTTATAGCACAAATGTCCAGTTATTTCGTTCGTAGTACAAAAGTCTAACATTTTTTCCTTGGTGCACGCCTTACGACATTTGTGCGATCGCGGAAACGTCACACCACTAGTGCACGACCCATGTGTCGAGGAAAGAACGGATTTTTGCAGCATTAAAATTGTGTCTTTCTAAACAGATTTAGACACTCGTCGTGTTGCTAAGTAATTTGATTTCAGCAATTGGGAGAAGTAACTCTTGATTTGAAATGAGACCAATGGCATCAATGGCATCAATGTTGCTAATGCATAACGAAACTGGCTGATTTCAAGCTATTCGAGCTATCTTCCATCTTTCTAAATACAATTTAATATGAGGTGGTAAGCACCTGAAGTATGACCTGAGGTGCAACATACGTACGGAGAAGCATGACGCTATTAAGGAGAAGCAGTAAGAATTGCTCCATACAATGAATGCTATTCACCTTAGATGCATTAAGTCATAGTATCTGTGCACTGTTGGTTTACAGCCTAAAGTAAATGATTCTTCGATAAAGCCTTTCAGTGTTCCCATGCTAGAAGCCAATGCAGCTGCTGGCATTAAAAAAACATCGTTCGCTAACAACAAATACTCCCCTCCATTCTCTATTCCCTTCCTCAAATACATGAATATATGAGATGAACTTGTTAGTGTCAGGGGCGCTATGTTACCGTCAAAAAATGAATGTACCAATATTCCGGACTTTTATTCCCTTAAATTAATGAAAAGGTATTTTAGCCGTATATGACATTACTTTATTTCAAACACTTGCCATTACTGGCCTCTCGAACTACTTCCACACTGAATTAAAAAATTACATTAGTCTCTTGCCGATAAAAGTTTTGCTTTCTTTCAAAGTGCGAATGCTACCTCTATCTTCGATGTTTCCATTCGAGGTAACAAGAAAGCTAACAAACCGATTTGTTCCATCTGAAAAACTCGAGCCGACGGCACTAACCTGATGCACTGAAAACGTTGTCCTATTTCGGCGTTGTTTTCTTCTCACAACATTTTCGTCCGTACCTGACGAGAGATTATTTCCGTAGAGAAGTGAACTACTTTGATGACAAAGAGCCATTGCATCGTCTTAAAAAAAAAACACATCTAAATTTTCGCTGCTTAATTTCAGTCATATTGAAGTGATATGATAACACTGAACTCCGCATAAGTATTACATATTTCGTCGTACTTTAACTGATTTTATCTAATTGAACTTTAGGGAAACGCCTCAGAAATCATCTCAACACTTTGATGTGATATCAACTCACCATAAGGATCAGCAAAATTGTCAAACACGATCTAAACTTACTGCGTAACAAAATCCACTATAAACAACACTTTGATAAACGATACGATGCTAAAACCGCCCGCGTGCACTTTCGCGGAAGCAGCCGTGATAGTTCGTTTTATAAACTCGACAGTCTGACTTCCATCACTGATAAAGCGCGCACCGATTATGATGATTCTTGACGAAAATAGTGATTGTTGAGGTGAGTTATATTCTTTTGGGACTTTCAGTTTATATAGGTAAGAATTTTTGTTCAAATCTTTTAGGTTCACTGGCCAGCGAAAAAGAATACGTAGGAAGCGAACCACGCTGACGGCTCCAAACCCTGATACAGTACAGTACGAAAAGTATAAATAATATTTTTGTATAGCGATATCATTGAACTCAATGCAAAACAGCAAAAGTAAGCGATCGCGTTTTGAATCCAGCCGTTTTACGTTAGAAATCAGTGGAACAAAGGCATAAAGTTTTATTGTGCAAAGGTCAAAGGTCAAAACAAACAACAACATTATATTTATTCGCCGTTTACGAGGCTGAAACTTTGACTGTTATACTATAGCGACATCTTAATATCAGCAATATGTCTGCCGTTTTTGTAGCCGTGATCGGTACTGGAAAAGCCCTCGGCCAGAGCCGACTCCTTCACTTAGGTTTTTTTTTTCTGATCAGAAGCAAAGTTATTCTTTTACAGTCAACTTTTATTTACTCTAGTTCAAGGTGAACTCCGAGATGGAAGTTGGATTTTACCGTTCAGTGACCTTCAAATTAATCCTCAACGATTTCGTTGCCCACTTCTACGATCTCAATGTTCACTTCTGCGCATGCGATCTTGACGGTTTCATAAGGCTCGGTCCCCTGGCTTTGTACATAAGGGGCATTTTATCATAATTTAAAAAAAAAACTTGCTGCAAATTAGCTGTCGCAAAAAATGCATCATACAAAAAGATGATTTGTGCAGTCATCAACGTTCATCAACCTACATCCCCTCCCTCTCCTCCCTCTAAACGCCGACCGATTCTGCTCTCATATCAAGTTCATGGCAATCCTTATAAAGCAATAACCGCATGTGGTACTCCACTTCGCTAAGAGAATTTCATTAATTTCCGTTGGCCCTTTAAAGACACCGAATGCGGTCCTTCCCCCCCCTCCCCGCCCTCAAATTTTGAAGCCTGCAAGTTGATGACCCCTAATCCATCTTTATGTCGAATAAGTGAATATAATCGAAAGATACTTGAAAACTTACAGTATGTAGAATGCTTTGACGAATTGTGCTCTCCAGCTGTGGCCAGCATACTGTTCGAAGCCGTCGTTACGGCGACTATAAAATGAGCACTTAATACGTGAGGAAGACAGCAACAGCTGTAGGCCAAATGGCATAAGTAAATAAGGGAACAAGTCAGTAAACAAAAAAAGGGAAAAAAAAGAGAACATAAGTGGGTGGATGAGCGAATAATTAAAATAAGCATATAAGCGGGCTAGTCAGCATATAACTGAAAAGGTTAGCAAACATGTAAACGAGTAAGTAGGCAAGCAAATAAGCAAAGTGAGTAAGGAAAGCAAGCAATAAATTGGCAGTACTCATTCTGGAATGCCCTCGCAATTGCACGCTTTTGCAGTGGCTTTCGGGATCTGATGATGATTTCCTCTGCGGGCATATCAGCCTTTTTTTAAAATCTTAGGAAATCAAACCAACACCTACAGAAACGCCAGTCATAACGAAGAAACGTGTTAGTGTTATACATTTCTTTGTTGTGCACGTGCATAGCACGATGCGTAATAAAAAAAAACGCGATACAACAGCATTTTTTTTCATATGACCGGTCTTGCTATGGGTCTAGCTCACACTCAGACCACCCTCCGTTCAATATCGAAAAAAAAAAAACCAAATTATCCTAGAATTACTGAGAGGAGCGAAAACAATGGCGAACATGTTCTACGGCGTCAGTTTGATACTTGTCAGTTAAATCGCAGTTTTCTTTTTAATTAACTTGCAAATCGTTTGAAAGAAACAGACGAAAAAAGTTTAAAAAAGAAGGAAAAAGAGAGCACAAACAACAGAAATTGGAGAAGAAGAAAGAAAACAAGGTCGAAAGCTGACGTAGGTCGGAGTCAGACTGGCAACCAAATCTGGCAATCAGAAAATGGTAAGGGTAACCTACGCATGGAAGTGGTCTAGTGTCTATATACTAGCTCTCCTGCCCAATTATGGCCATTGCTAACTGCAGCTGCTCTACAGTACACATATCAATATTCCCAATCGAAATTTCTCGGTGAAAGAAGCAATTGCTAAAAAAACGAAAATTTCAAGGAAAAGTAAAAAACAGCAAAAATAAATTGGAAACAGGATTCGGCCTCACTCTCTTAAAGCACTGAATTCGGAGCAGTATCTGTTTTCTTCCCGGTCTTTCCGCCTCTATGATAGCAATCTGCAAAGTTTGACTTTTAGGGTAAATTCGCCTGATATATTGCGCCAAATTTCGCTTTACAACTTTCCGTGATTCGTATAAAAATTGGCTGTGTTTCCTCGATTACAACAACCTATTAGACATAGGAATCGGCGGATGATCATATTATCAAATGTGATCCTCGAAAGACCTCTCTCCTTCATCACCACCCATCCCAACCTTTCCTACCTCAGAATCTTATATGAGAAAGTAATTGACCTGGATCGAAAGCGCGAAAGTCGTTATGTGAAAGTGAATGCAACGGTGGCAACATCGTTGGCCATGCAGTCGATGGCGAAGTGCCGAACGGATAGCCCGAAAACATCATCGCTTTTAACGATAGCGATATGCACACCTTTTGCCTACAATATATCTGCGCTCACTGACAAACTAGACTGTAAATTCACGAACCGAAACCGACTGGCTAATAATGTGCGCCTCCTAGAAGGAAGCGAGAACATTTGAAAGATTTCTTTGAGGACTCCATTTGGATACATATATATTTATAAACACTAAATAAATCCATAAGAATGTGCACATTTATATGGCTCCGCATATAAGGCACACTTGATCGCCTCGCAATTCTTTTTACAAATATAACATTTCTTCTCGTGTCTTGGGGTCATATGCACATGATGCACGCCTTATATTTGCAACATGGGATGGCTGCTGCTGAAAAAAAAAAACAATCATTCAAAGCAATGCGTTTCAGCGACATTTATCAACTCCTACGTCTATTTTTGAATGAAAATATGTTTTTGGCAGAAAGTACAAAAAGTTGAGTGCATTTTCGCGGATCACATAAAACGCATGATAGCATATATAGCGTCGCACAAGGCGAACAGCAAGATGTGCTCTAACAAAAACCACACTACCAATAATACTTCTGTCAAAGTTCCTGACCACTGGCAAAAATACTTCCTTATGTACTATGAGGGATTAGGTGAACGAATATGCATCGAGAGATTTGAAAAAATAAGCAAATCTCTCTGCGCCGATTCTTTTTCCGGATACTCTAGGATACATGATAAAACATTTCAGCTACAAAACATAAGAAGAAATATTCCATATTCAAGGGAAAAATGATACCAATTTTAAAATCAATTTCAAAAATATCGCCATTATTTTGTACATCAAAAACGCTTCTTCAGCAAAATCTCAAATTTCCATTTAAGATATTTTGCACATTCTGCTGTAAAGTTAGCTTTAAAATTTTCATTAGCTTATCACGATGTTTCCTTGCGAGCGTAAAAAATTACGATCACCAAAGTATTCGCTCACTTTCAGCGCCAACATGGGTTGGGTAAGTTATAAATAGTGGGTAAGCACAAAGTCAATAAATACCAGAAAAACATACTAAATGTGCCAAGAAAGCGTGTTACTTGCGCGACTCTGATTTTGATAGTTTTTGCTTTAGTTATTGAGACAACAATTAACACCTCGACTTAAGAATCTTCTACATCAAAGATGTTAACACAATTTGCTCCACTTCACAGTAAAACTTATGGTGCCGTCGGGAAGCATTTTAAGATTGATTTCTTTTTGGATACCATCATTTACTTTATCAAGCGTGAAGAAAGGTTGTTTGCCTCATAAAAGAAAGTGACGGTAATCAAAAATGACGCAGTGGTGTACCATAGACCTTCGACCGTATAACCCTTCCCCTTCCCCAGTACCCCCGTCCACAATCTCCCCACTCCCTATCGTCATTGAATGTTTGCTTCCGTTACCGATGAAATTTGTGAATTTGCTTCCAATTACAGGTCCCCTTTCGATTACACCTAGCATTAGTGAAAACTAGACAACTTGAAACATCTGAAACCCAAGAAAAACGAAAAAGTAAGAAACCAATCAATGTTGGGTTTCTATATATGACTAAAACTTGTTCGTTTTTCTTTCAATATTATGATTTGCACAAAATGTGCAATATGCAAAATTTTCACTCATCATCATGTTTTTAATCCGCACCGAAAAAACCTCAACCATTGTCTACCTAAAACCTCTAAAACCTAAATGGTATTCGTAAGACTTTCTAAAAGCTGCAACATAACATCGTTCAAACAATTTGTCGGCGCTTATAAAAGTGATTTCGCAATAATAATTTAATACCCACCTGAAAAACTAGAGACGATTTTATACAAATAGACAGTAAAAAAGTAGCTTCTAAAAATGACCGAACTTTTTCTATATTACTTACGTTTTTCTATATTGTGCACTGATGCGATCGACTGCAAACTGCAACTTTTCCAACCCAAAATTGCACCTTTTTTTAAAATGTAATTGCCAAATCGTTTGAATTTGGATAGTCTTTGAGTGTAATGTGATTATTTTTGTTCACGTCATTCTTAGTTACACTTTTCGATGATATTCGATCAGGAAATCTTACTGGAAGAACTATCGATATCAGGCTCACTGGCAGAGGCGATTCTTTGTATATAAGCGAGTACTTTTTGAGGAACGAGTATCGATTTGCATATTCGTTTTATAAGAAAACTCCAAAAATTGAATTCCAGACAGACCACATTACAGTTGTTGCTAGGTCCCAAATTTAACTATGTAAATTAGGCAACGGCAAAATTCCGACATTACTTTACCGGCCGAGTTCCACTTGTCCCTACTGTACTGATGCTGATTACGAAGGATAAATATTTCTTCAATAAATAAACCAGGCACATTATTTTGAAGCGAAAATAGTACCGTCACTAGGGAAATACTTGAGGGCCAAATTTAACTGAATATATTTTATTCGTCAAAACTGCTCAATCTCTACCGTGCCAACCGCTTAACTGAAGAAGAACCAAACGAACGTCTATTAGTAGAAGCAGCTATAGCTGTCTCTGGACAATACACTCATAGTACGTTATGAAACTAGCTTAAAAATTACTTTTTCTACAACCATCCGTTTTGGTGTTATTGAGTAGGCGGAAATTGAATCAGGGCTCCATACCAGAGTCATCTAGCAAAGAGAACAAAAGGATAATATAAAAGAAAGTACAGATGGCATAGCACAGAGACTGATGTAATAAACTGGATCGTTCACTGATATTAAACAAAACAGTCATCTCAATAGTCGCATAAGATGGATA
The DNA here is from genome assembly GCA_000803305.1 of Toxocara canis. Lineage (NCBI taxonomy): Eukaryota > Metazoa > Nematoda > Chromadorea > Rhabditida > Toxocaridae > Toxocara > Toxocara canis. The sequence goes on along the minus strand of JPKZ01002648.1, from coordinate 53,292 downwards.
ATTTTCTTGAACTTCTAGAAAATAAACATCCGGTTCAATAACCGATGGTATAGGTGATACTGGACAACCTCATAAGATCTCACTTCCGTAGGTAGATATTGCCAGATCAAGTGCATCCCATACATTAGCGCAACACTTCAAATACAATTTGCTGCGATTACATCAAAATCGGCTCACCCTATAGCCAAAGTTGCTCCACCCATGTCGTCAGCTCCTATTGGGCGACACCCAATCGCGTGTGTATCTTCTTCAACTAACTATCTCTAACTCCTACTCTGCACACAAAAATTACCTCAGCGTGAAAGTGCTATAAATCCATAATCATAGTTTGTACTTTTACGGATTTATAGGGAATACCAAAGTGTCGTTTCGCATTCGTAAATATTTTTGCTTAAAACCGAAGAACGATCCTCGGTCATCATGATATCCCCCTATCAGACCTAAAATTAGAAGCGACTATTTTGTTCACCCATGTGGATTTTAGCGCTATATTGGAAGTATAGCATAAATGCTGTGCTAAATATGTCGATTATTAGAGAGTAATACAAACATATAACTTGGACACTGATGTTCATTACAAGTAACAATTTTGCTTCTTTTTCTTCCACTACGAGTTCCTTTCAACAACAGCTATAAACTGCTGCATATGGTGACAGTACAGCTCTTTACTGTATGCTATAAGAGTTTCCAATTTTTTTTGCCTCTGAAGCGAATATATTCCTTATGGATACCTCTTCTAGAACATCCATTCCGAACGTACAAAAAGAAACAAAAACTGGAAAGTAAGGCATCAAAATTTCTTACTTACTCTGCAAATGAAGAACAACGCTCGCTGACTGCCGAATGCAAAATGTGTGTTTTCTACGGTAGACTACAGAAAGCAGAAAAGTCGACAACAACTGCCGTCCGTTACTACACCTGTAAAAAAGCATAACAACAAATATCCAATAGCGTTGGCGAGAGATCTTTTTATAAGAAAAAATAAATATGCACAAACTCGGCGTAAATTTGCGTCAACGCGACGAAACTTCCCTTCATATTTCTTTGTAAGGTGTCTCTTCTTAATGTTGCGAGAAAAAAAATCACCAAAGCATAAGAGGCAAAAAAAGTGAGTTCTCACTAAATGAAAAACTTAGTGAAGATTGTACACTATAGTGTTGCAGTTCAAGTTCAATCAATTAATAAATAAGAATTAATTAAATAAAAACCAATTTAAATTAATTAGATAAAGAATACACAAAAATGAATAAAGATATAAACAAAAAAGTGGAACGTTGTTATACAAGTGCACAGGAGAAACCCTCAAAAGACGAACAAAACTTCGATCAGAACAACTATCGTACGAAAACAACACAACGCACAACACTTCTCACACGTTTTCGATTATTGGCCACTCATCCAAAGCGTAGAGGAAACGCAACCACTGCCAAATTAATATGCGAAATGCGTCAACGAGTTAACATACTATATGTACTTTTTGGGATGTGCTAAAGTTGCGATGACTCTTTGTGCCGATAAATTCGATTATGGCGATTGCAGAAAGTGATTCAACCCAACTGCCTTCAGTTGTAGTTCAAGTCAATCGGTTGGTTTACATTTGTATATTTTATTTACCGATATGTCACGCTGGCATAGTTGGAGAACATCTAAACAAAAAGTATTAGAGCTTTTAGTTCGTTTTGTACCGCCCCAAATTGGATGATGAACGGAAGTGATGGATTGATTTTTGTATAAATGGCTAATATCAGAACGTATGCGCCACAATGAAAACACCCTATGGCACAATGAGCCAGTCCGATCATAAAACGAACCAAGTGGGCTGCCAGATAGGAAAGAGAGCGGACAAATAGCAGTACAGCGAATAGGTTTATTGACAATTATGTGTGTTGTGTTAGAGATATTCTGCACACAATCGAATTAGGGCCTAACGAAGCGCGTCAAATCGAATTTGGAAGTGAATCTCGAGAAAATTCAATTGCCTCTCACGAACACCCCGATATCCCACTCCGCTTACTTGAAACATCCACCGTAGCTTTTAGCTGCGGACCGTGAAGTGATAGTTTAGCCATACACTTCTACCCTCTAAATATGATCCGTTCCGTCCCAAATGACTTTCATCTGCTTATGATTGGCGTGACTAACCGGAATTCTAAGCGCCCTATTGTGTGGATTTATAAGTAAGAACAAATAACATTTTTTCCTACTCTCTTCTCCCCGCTAAGGTCATTATGATTATCAGAAGTTTTTGAAAGCATAAAATCTAAGTAAGTGCATCATTCATTGCGCGAAAAGAGTGTATCGAACTCATTTCGTAACATCATGGCGCAAATGTCTCGCTGAACAGACAGAAAAACCATTCTGATAGCACCTGAACACTTGCAGATCTCTTTATGGGCTCATCCTCGTTCTACAGCACCACCTTCCAAAGCCTCCCTCCAATTAGAGCCGACGAAAAACAAGGGTACGGATGTGTGATATGCGGAACAATCCCATCAAGTTACTGTGGCATTTTATTAATTGAAAGCGTCTTGTTTCCTATATGTCTCCGGGCATAATAAAAACTTTTTCGCCTCTTTCCGACGTCCTGCATGCTTCAAAAGTCACTGAAAAAAAACCACTGTTATATGACTATGATCTGCTTCCTAGTAAGGGGAAAAAAAAACTTTTCGACGATAAGGGCTCTCGTGAGTTCGAATAATATGCGCCCATTGATAATTTGTTATTTAAAAGCTGAGAAGCCGCTCTAGCGAAGCTTGTAATTGCACTGATGCCTGAGACACAATATCGAAAGAGTGGGCAAGGGGTTGAACGATCTTTGCTATGGGGAATTTCTATAAAACAGGAGCTTTTACTGAAATTGATGCGGTACGTATGCCTCACCTTTCGCCGATTCACCAGCAGCTTTGTTTTTGATTTGCGGCCACTCTAAAACTATTTATTATTTGAGGATTTAAGCAAAAACCCAATCCCGCCCAATCTCTTCAATCAGATCTTCGCTCCCTTCTTCACTTAGCACCACCATCGATACTAATGCTTCTAGTAATCTCATGTGGCACCCAACGTAGTCTTTTCAAGAGGTCAAAATAAACTTTATGTGAAAATATTATTTTCCTTATTGCAGCACTTATTGCACATTATTGCACATTTTCGCTTCGTAAGTGTCATGCAACAAAGTGTTCTGTGCTTACTTATCCGTTCATTCGGATTAGCACGTCGGTGCACTTTTTCATTACCACTTTATTAAATTAACACCCGTTTCATAACGTCATCCCCCGCCAATGTCCATAATTCGTTCATCTATTAGCACGCTCGAGACGCCTCAATTCCCAACAGGTCTAAACTGCTCGATATATAAACTCCTAAGAGGCTTAAATCTTTAAAAGGTTCAAATTCTAGAGAGCTTTACATACCAGATAATATGGAGCGCGATTAATCTGTTTTGCGCATTAAACGATGCACTCCATCGAAAAAATGTTTGCTCATCAAGCCGTCCACAGTGCTGCATTTTTCACCTCCAATCATATCAAAAACGAAAGCGAATTTTACTCCTTACCTCACAATTACTCCGACTAATATAAATAACATACATCATCTCTGTGTACTCTCCGCAGCAACCTAAACTAACTATATGAAACTTCCACGCACCTATACCACTTAATTTCATATACTTTTCATTAGCTCTAAAAGTGACAAAGATAAGAAAGATTAGACTTCGCCAGCGTGTAAGCGCATTCCTAGATAATCACCCATAATCAACCTCGTTGTTGTCATTCCATAGCTCGAATATTCCCGCTATCCCTTTCCCACACACTAAATACATCATTCGTAACCGCGAAAAACGAATTCAAAAGATCGCCTAGCAGCATTAACTCCGCCAATTTAAAAACGATAAGTGAAATGTTTATTCGAATAGTGATGCCTTTAAACTCGCTCGTTTTTTCCTCAACGACCATAATCATTTTCGCTGGAACGTATCGTTCATCACTTACAGAATCACTTTTCTGAACTAATGGAGTTTTTTCTTCAAGCAGACAAATTAAAAGTTTAAGATACCTAATCCATTAAGAATCCCTTAGTATAGCTACAACTCTTTCAAATCATATGTAACTTAGAACCCCTAAACTGAGCTTTTCGGAGATGTGCCACAGATTTTGGTAAGGAAAAATTGCAAAAATGAACCCAGTGGGATAAAAATCTCAAGCAGGTCAACTAAAATGGAAATCACGAATTCACTTCGAGTTTAGCTGACACCCTTACACCTCTCCTGAAAAGTCTTCCCCTTCCCCTTACGGGAACTAATGCCCGCAACAATGAACTGAAGGGGATATAAAAAATTTTATTCAAAATGAGAAAGTGGTAAACTGTACAAGCATTCATCAGAAGTTATAAAACCCTCTTTAAAGTCACATAAAATTATCAGTACAGCCAATCAAAGCCAAGTGCAAACAAGATAACATCCAAACAAAAAAACGGAATAACAGACAGAGCAAGTCAGAAGATGGAATTGGGAGGACAGATGGCAGACATGGCAAACAAAAAGTGGTATGATTTCAAATTCTATCCTAGACGATATCAATCTACTTTCAGCTCAACTTCCCTATCGAAGTTTTCTAAAGAATTCGAACAACGTCCTCTACCTCTCTCTCTCCTCCCCTTCCCCGTCGTTCCCCTCCCAATCCCTTAGTTTCAGACTATTCCTGGGAAGGAAGGGGATCACCCCAACCATTCTGTACGATTCAGTTTTGTCAAAGAGTCATTACTTATGAGCACCATTGTCAAAAACGCACCAGTGAATATAAAAGCATAAGTGAAGGAAAAGAAACAGCTGTCGCTCTCCGCAGCTTACCAGTATAATCCACAAAAGCAATTAGCTAATAAAGGGAAGGATAATACCTTTAACATAAATACCGTCCAATATCATGCGTCTTTCCTCAAACCGTTTTTGAAAAATAAGCCCTCCTATCTACCGATGTTTTCCATTAATCTAAAGTCCTGCTCCTACCTCATCTATTCACAACTGCTCTTTGCCATTGTTCCTTTTCCTGCTTCATTTACTTCTCCTTCCCTCCTCTTCTTCGCATCAAAGCTTCTCCATTAAGGCACATAGCTAACGACATTAAATGTGTTGGTAGCAAATATAACAGAGGTACCATTACAAGATGAACAATCGAGTCCTAATATACCAGGACCACTTACTGCTTCACCTTGGTGTCCCATTCTGAAAAAAAAAAGAAAAGATAAATCGTAGCGCTACGGTGATATAGGAACCTAAAGTAGTAGATCCGTGACGCCTATGGCCAACAATTACCTCTATCGACGGTAACGCAAAAGTCTGTTCAGGCAAACTTCACTCCCTTCTAGAAACTACAGATCATTTGGCAGCCCATTTTCTCCAGCATCAGCTGTTCCATAGCGCTAAAATTAGTCTAACAATATAGCATCAGATAGTGCATTACGATTGTCCACAATTTCTCTTCCCCTCACCTCCGCCCCCCCCCCCCCTTTCAAACATAGACATGGTCTAGAAAACTATGGGCATCCTAAGCATTAAAACTGGCAACAATTAAACATGATATTTGCATAATAAACGAATAAATTTACATAAAACAAAAACATCCGCAAATTAAAACTACATGAAAATCTGACTACCTGTTCCCTTAGTTCCCCTTCCCTCTCCCCTTAAAAAACAAATGAGCTGAACCAGGCTAAATGATTTGAGTCTGCTCCGGCAAAATTATCGCAACACTTCTTTGCACTGCAACCCCTTCATGGCTTCAGTTTTAGCAATTGTGATAAGCTGAACACTGAAAAATTACTGAAAAATTAACCGCATAAATCAAAGGAACATGCAAATTACCACGTTAGAAAATAACGACACAAATTCTCAAGATTTTTTAGAAATTGAAAAAAACCAGACAATGGCTTTCGTTAGCTAAAAATTTTTAATAAAGATGATGGCGAAATAATCAAGCAACAGTTAAACAAAAAAATGTTTGTTAAGTAATGACCCTCCCATTCTTTCAGCCATTAACCCACTCATCAATGTTGCCCTCCAATAACGTTTCGAATGTACTATAATAATAAACGCATACCGTTAACTGAGACAAATAGAACTGTCGTTTCGCTTCGATCGCTTTATGGGGAAACGGATTCAGCTCATTGAATGCTATCTATAATCGATAACAATTTCCATGAATATTAAGAAATCGTCGCATTACCCATCATTTAAATTTATATTCTTATTCTTATTCTTACCGCCCGAGCCTTCAGTGCGATGTCCCGATGTTACTGCGGCAATCGCACGCCGAGCAACAGCCATCCCTTTGGCTGTTGTAGCTAGTTGTTAATACCACCCGCTACCTGGCCTGTCAGTAGTATGGCGCGAAGCAGCCGGGAATCGAACCCAGGTCTCCCCGCATGCCAAGCGGGGGCTCTACCACTCAGCTATTGCCACTATCCACCCCCCTCCCCCCATCATTTAAATACTGCACCGAATTTACAGGATAAGGGACCTAAGACATCCATAGGTATCTTAAAGCAGGCATACTCGGAACGGTAGGCTATACGGAATTAGAGAGTCACAAAAAGTGACATTTCAATAAGAACAGATCCTAGTTCGCAGTTACTGCACTACAAATTCCGGATAGAACGGCTGCACAGGTGCAATACATAAGTTACAATTATTTTAGGTACCACATTACCTGAACGACGGACATTTAAAATATAACAGCACATTACATATGACACACAAATAATCACAACAATTGCAAAAAAGACTACGTCCTTTTATGCATGAAATTCATAAGCAAAAAGGAAGCAGTAAGAATGCTTGAATTAAAATGAAAAACGAAACCTGCGCTAAGGACTTGAAATCTGGAGCATATTGAGCAACTTTACTCAACTCGGCATGCACAGCACCAATCGTCTTGCATTCTAGAATCGCAGACTCGGCCAATTTCAATATGGCGAGCGCAAATCGAAAAAGAACCTAGAACTAAACTTTTTTAAAAAACGAAACAATACTCTGTTCTTTCGAAGATAAGAACCGGAAATGGACGACGTGACGATTCGTCTTGGAAAGGCAGGACAAACTATCAGAGCAAAGAAAAGCAACTAGTGAATGTGGACAAGCCAATAATTCATGGATCCAAAGGTGAGGAAGTGTGCGGGATATCGTCAACAAAGTGTTCCGGTAAAACTCGCTCTCCACCAAGCTATACCAGGATTCCTCAGCCTCTTCTTATCAACTGCCTGCACTCCCACCCTACCAAATTTTCGTCATATAACACTGAACTTCAATAAGAGAACTTCTTCAACCTTCTCAAAGACACCAAACACCATTCTTAAATCTTTAGAATGCCCTAGTTAGGCTACCTTCGATTGACTGGTTAACAAATCTACTAAAAGGCAACACGCGCTCAACGAAAATAAGAATGAAGCAATAAATTGATCTGACTGAAAAGAATAAGCGCATAAGCCTTGATAGGTAGCCCAGTCTAAAGAGGGTATGGCACTTCGTTAACTCGAAAAGCCAGAAACGGTCGGCCAATCGAGCTGTTTGGTTGCTGCTAGAAGAAGGGATTGCCCGAAGTGAGAAGGGGAGAGGAAAGTGGGGGAGAAGAAGATGGAAGACACGGAGAGGATTAAGACATGCAGGGGAAAAGGGGTACTGAAGAATGACATGATAAGATCCGTGTTTACACAGGTGTAACAACTAGTGACTTAGCCAAACAATGAGGAACAATTTTCCGTTATCGTTAATAAAAATAACGGATTATGAAGGATAAGTTATGAAAAACTGAAAGAACAGTGAAGGAGTAGAAAGCAGCTTGCTAGCTGGCAGTAGTCAAACTATCGAATGCACTGGGAAAGATGGAGGCAAAACTTTAGCAGCTCCGTACTGCACCCTCCTCCCGCCTTTCCTCGGGTCGCTTCTTCAACTGCGTTCATGGACAAGAAAAAGTACTAACTTTGTTGCCTTCGTACAGAAAAACGTCGAATGTTTGTAAATATATAGCATGCGGGAAAATATCGACAAAACACGTGAGGAACCAACTGAGTGTAAAGGCCGAGAGATCAACTTCCAGTTTCTTCAACTGGTTTGAAAATTTCGGCAGCTTTTCGCCAACTAGATCACGTAAGACCTGAAATATAAAAAACTATTAAGAATATGAGACATATTCGATAAATTAAATAAATGCACCAAACTACTAGGCACATCCGACAAAGATAAGCATATAAATGTCAAGTAAAAGCTTTATATATTACTTCTGTTATTATTTGCGGCCTGTGGCAACAATCGGGGGGGGGGGGGGGGGGGTGGAGGAAGAGGAAAAGAGAGAAAGAGGATGAGAATAATCGAGCAAAAAAATGAGAACTTGGAAACTAAATCAAAATTTCGGAGAACTGAAGGTGTGTCACCCATTTGAAGAATCAACATCCAGCAAAAAAAAAACAATGAATAAATAAAAAGCTGCCAGAATTCATAAATATGGAATCAACGACTAATTTCTGAGATGAGGAGACGTTCTAGGTTTCTGGTGCTTTTCTTGCAGTCACACACTCCCCCACTTTCCCTTTCGTTAGTTTCGCAGAAACATTCACAGAATGGCTGTTAAACAATCAACTGTACCCCATGCTCTTCCCTCTCCTCCTACTGATGTTTACTTGCGAAGTATTTCTTTACTACCAAATAAAAAATCACATTGAAAAAAGTGCTCGCCAAAATAAACAGCAAGAAACGCTTCAATAATTACTCTTGTTTATGTCACCGACTTAAGTACTGCGAATTCCAGTGTGAAAGCATATACTGAATCAGAAGTAAGCGAAGCAAAGATTATAAGATATTTCACCAAATTATACGCTGATCCCGCATTCAAAACCTGATAAACGCCAGTCTTAAACGATCCAGAAGTAACTAAACAATAAAACTGAAGCGACTCTGACCTGTTTAATGCCATTGTCACCTTCACCGGTACTCCTAACTTTTCGTAAGAGACTCTCGTAATAGCCATTTCCAAGATCCGCTCGTTGATCACCAACCCAATATGTCACTAAGCTGAAACTGGTCATTGTTACTGCAAAGAAACCATTCGCTTCATCACCTTTATGCCCGACTATGTCTGTTTTACACCCAAATGATTTCAGTATATGACTTTAAAAAATTTAATTTTTCCCTCCTCTCATCTCTTCGCAGCTGTAACATGTCCGTCCCACCCTCTTTCAATACAGCTTTCCATTTCGTAGCGGGAACTTTGTACTTACTGGAGCGCCAATGAACCGTTCTGGCTATTCAGGAAGCGGTTGAAAATTAACGCTAATAAGACTCCCCATTTCCCTCTCTGATGGTAACATGATTCCCCCCTCTCTCCCTCCTCTCTAAAGTTAACATTTGACAAGGAAGTATAATTTAAAATAACCTTTTCCACACGCGTCCTCTATATGTTTTCGGTACACCAGTCCGTACCAACGCCTTCAATTCGTCACTCGGTTTTAGAGGTCTCGAAACGCAATTCACCAAGAATGCATCCCATTTTTGCAGCCAGTTGATAAACTGAGGACTCTGTTGCTGAAGTCGCATTCATTAACACTAAATTGCTAGAAAAAAAAAACAGAAAATTCACATATCACACGCCTCCCCCCTCTCTTGCATAAACATCCGATCTAACATTCACGCTTGACCCACGCCCTCATAGCATTCGTCGAGTGCAAACGCTATCCAACTGAGTCTCACCTATCACTTCATTCTCCACTCGCCCTCCTCCCCCCTCCCCCCCGCATGGTTATATACAATGGTTATAGAATTCCTCGCGCACAGCTACCTTTGCCTACCCGCTGCTATATCATGGCACAGTACAATAAAAAATACCTAAACTAAATCCGGAGCATGACAGTAGTCACATGCTTCGCGAAAACAGCAATACAATATCCATAATAAAAAGATGTGCCAGCGATATCATTTGTAAAAATATTTTTAAATTGTGTAATGTGTTCAACTAGATCTCAATACATTTCATAGCAGGAAGGACCTAATCAATAAGACACGATATTGGCACCATTTTCGGCACAAACAACTAACCTATGAAGGTAATCATACAAAAACTTGGCATAACAACGTCGATGGTCTGGTGCATTTTCTTTTCAGAAAAATGGCGCATGATACTTCCGTAACTCTGTTACTTGTACTGCGAACAACAATTGCAATTTGGGGGAGTTGAGAAAGAGGCTACGAAAGAATGCAAAAGGAGCAGCGGACAGTTCCCGTTAGAGTGAGGAAGCGCCGCTACTGCCATAAAAGAGGAAGAAAAAAATTTTTTTCCCCCCCCCCCCTTCCCCCCCCAACCGTATCCCAGTATTCGTTTTCATGAGGGCAAGGCAATGGGCGAAGCGCTAATCCTACCCCTTATACATGCACTACCATACACATGTATGACATTATAGAATTTACCAGTTCTTTCTGTCCAATTATTTCATCACTTTTCACTTTCAGACGAACCGCTACATCAAGCATATCGGAAGAGTTCAGTCGACGGTGCTGCTGTTTGTTGTTATCTAAGTAGAATCCCAAAGAATCCGTCAACCTCACTGAAAAAAACAGATCGATAATCCTTTCCTACATTGCTTTCTAAAATTACCACCTGTACAACATATCCTGCCGTCTGTAGCAGTTGACTAGCATTTAATTTGCTGCCAACACGCAGCAAAACTCTTCTATTGGGGCACAGAACGACCTTCATTGGCATACAACTTTCCTACGCATATAGTAAATTCACGGCGCAATACGACACAGAATAAAAGACGCCTTATATATAAAGGCGCCTTAGCTCATACCTGTTTGCGCAGGGGAAGGGCAAAACTGGAACGAATTCTTGAAAATTTTTTCCTCTCTTGAGGCAAAATTTCCTCTCTGTACCGTATGCTGTTTCAAGCATTTCTCACCGAGATCGAAACAGCATACATCGGAGAGATGAAATTGCCGTCGTATCGACTAGAAAGCAATTTCGGCCTCATCTTCGTCCCCCACACGCCTGATAAAAGACTGCCGTAAACCGAGCTTTATGCATTCCGTATAAACTATTCAAGCTGAATTCGAAAACCCCATATTTAAATGTCAAAAAATCAAATTATAAGATGACCAGCCTTCTTTTTTTGAACACCGTTGCGACTTCAGTTTTCAACTCCACCTTCTTTCTCTCTTTTCATACTAACGTTTCCCTAATCGACTAGATATTCTTTAATAAAGTAGCGATATGTGACTAGCCCTTCTCAAGGTCGCTGAAAACTGGAAGTAACAAACCTTCCAAACAAAAGCTAATGAAGGAAAAACCCCAAAACTAACATTCAGTTTTGTCGTTGGCCAATGTACGCTTCTCGGCTGTCCAGTTAGTCTCGTCTATTAATTCTTCAATCACTCCTGGTTCCAATACTGCAATCAGAAATCCCATTTGTTCACGGACCAGAAGTCCTTACATGCTAAGCAAAAATCACCCATCTACTGCGACTGTAACTTTCTGCTCCTAAAATCCCTTTGTATCCGAAGTCTGTGTTTTCGGTATTTGCATAAACATAAATCATCCTAAAACTGACCAGTAAATCGGTCAACTCTGAACGGCAGTTGCCTGGTCGTTGTTTAGCACTTTGGGTGAAAATAGTTAGGATATCATCGCAAAAGGCACTGAACAGCAAATTTCTGAGTCGGCAATAAGTCTGCAATGCAGAGTCAATTCTTTCAAGTTGGCTCTTTCTGATACATAATCAAGTCCACATAATTGTAAACCCTAGCCCTCTGGATCCAGCTGCTGGATGAACTCCTCCAGGAGGAGTCGCAATTATCAACTTCCAGAATAAATGAATGGGCATTATACGGTCACAACATTGATCATCGCAAGACCCGATGAAACAATCATGTCAGCCGAATCTTCTTCTGCCCCTAACTCTACCTGCCCCCGCCTCAAAAACGCCCATATATTGACTTTACTGACCGCTGCCTAAAATAACTCAATCTCTCATTCCACTGAACGATGCATTACGCAAATGGATCAAAATGGCAGGCCAGCACTCACATTCGAGAACAGCGCCATAAGGTTATGGCTGCTCACCTCTACTCGTCTGACCCTCGGCCTTGAAGTGATTCAGCACCATGATATATCGACTCTTCAGTTGGTAATAACATGCCTCAATATCGAAATTTTGTCGAATTATACGTCGCTCTCTGTCCTCGAGAGACTGCACTATCCGTTGTAACTCTTAAATGAAACAATTTCTCTGATGGCGACTTCATTATTTTAAAACGAATATTTATTGTGCAAGTATTTCAGTTCATTTATAGGCAGAATATCATCAACGAAACGGGTGCGAATCCGTGAATCCCAACAACATGGATATCCAAATTACTTAGCAACTTGAACGAACCAGAAACCCGGCAACCAAGTCCAAAACCGGTTTCTACCGCCATCGTTTTCGCAGTTTTTCGCCGATTTAACACTGAAGATCAAGGTATCTCATCCGCCTTCTCAAATTGTGCAATCCGTTGCAGTGCATACACTACATCTCCTCTTCCCCCTACGAGCGGAACCTCTCATGATGCTCTCGACTGTTTAATACTCCTGCATCCCTGCTCCGCGCAAATTCCTTCAAAAATTATCTTCCTCAAAAACTCTCCAAAAATCGTATTTTTCCAGAAGCTAATCAAAATCCCACCCTACTCTCTCCCTTCTCTTTCCCACCACCTCAGCCCTACCAAATAAACAAGACAGGAGTCAATTGACAAGCTTAGGCTACAAAACATGAGAAAATTTATGTTAATCAAGATATAATAAAACGAGTCCGATCATGTTTGTCAAAAAAGGCAAGAAAAAACTAACCCAAAACTTCCTGATTCAAAAACATATTCTGGCTACGATATCCCTCAACCAGATCGCGCATCTCAGTAACATCGTTCACAGCCGCTTCATCAAAGACGCGTTGTGCGTTCTCGTCAACGTGCGTGCTTCCGAAATCGACCAATATTCCCTCTGGTACTTCAACTAAACAAAAACTTCACCTTATAAACTCCAATATAATAGTGCAAAGCTAGACTATTTATTTCAGAAAGTTGCACAGAAGGTAATCAAAACTGTTTCACCCTGTTAAATTTGAGTTCCCCGGAAGAAACTATTTCCTCTGGCGCCTTTGTAGAAGTACGCATGAGTACCCCATCTCTCCTCCCCCTTCCCCCCCCCCTCC
>JPKZ01002648.1:21253-31930 GCA_000803305.1 Toxocara canis | reverse complement strand
ATTAAGGAACTCATTTTATTTTAATAATAAATTCTCCATTCTGTCGCATGAAGTTTTCGAAAAAATCTTTTTCCTTCATCTTCCTTCTGACCATCACAGTCATTCATCCCCTTCAAGAAAGAAATTTTGGTCACCTGCGAAGAACAAAAACAACGCAAGAAAAAAACTGAAAACAAACCACTTTCAGAATATCGTCCACATTCTCCCTTTCATAATGACGTCTCCTATTATTCTGTAGTTGCCTAAGCCATTGAAGTCGTGACTTGTTGTCGCCTGTCTCGAGTATATGCACTTCGTCGTTCACACTGTAAATAACATCGGCAAACGTCCAACGCTGAACATCTAATTTTTATACGCGCTCACGTCAGTCTCACCTTCTTTTTTAACAACTGAACGTAAAGATTCAGCAACTGTATCCAGAAACTCGATATAAAGAAATATGGAGGAGATTATTCCACAACTGTATCCCCCCCTGCCCCCCTCCTCTTCCATTAAAATGATTCAAGACAAAGCCTGGGACGATATGCAGATGTCGCATAGTGCGCATTATATGGATGAACACCGCAACTTCATATTTAAGTGAGACGATTGCCAATGAACACTAGTAGGGCCGATTAAAAGTAGCAATTCCTGTCAAGTTCAAATGCGCAGCAAATTAATGTTGCCAATAAAATTATAGAGCCGCAGTTCTAAGATGCCACATTGAGCGATGAAGAGAGTAGCCAACGTATCCAACTACCGAAGAGCTGAAAGAGTAACCAACGTATCCAACTACCGAAGAGCTGAAAGAGTAACCAACGTATCCAACTACCGAAGAGCTGAAAATGAGGACACAGAATAACACAACCAACCTCACTGCGCTTGAAAGGGCCGGATATTTCCATTTTCTCCTTGATTTCCCAAAAATTGCACTACTTTTCCGTCAAGCAAATGTATCAATCAAAAAACTTATCGTTTCTCCACAAAAGATTTTCCCCTTCCACCCTACACCCCCCTCCCCTACCCCTCTAATCTAAACGCTGAGTAAACTGGTATATTTATGGAATAAACAAAAAACACACGAACTGTATTTCGAAAGTGCCGGTCTCTCGAGGATCGAACGTGAACGCAGCTCCCGACAACGAAATACGCCCAAGGCATGTTATATCGCCTTTATTTTTATACCAGTAAAAATATGGCGAATCCTCACTGAGTACGAACCAGTATCGTCTTCGGGTCGGACCTCCTATCGCGCGATGCTCTATCTGCAAACCTTTATGATAACCTTACTCTTTATAAAACAAAGAACACAAATCAAGAAGCGTAGAGAACTAATGCTGACATGTTCGTATAATGCATTCTCCTAATCTTCAATAACAGAATATACTATTTATTTTCGTTTGTTTAAAAACACTCCAATCTCACGAGCCAAGGACCAACACACTATTACAGATAGCAAACTGATATAATTCACGCTACTCTGAACAGTTCGCTGATTGTAGGCATATACATATTTACCGCCTACAGCGAAAACAAAATGCTTTATATCAAATATCATAATAATTAGAACTAATCTTTTATGTTAGCTTCCTTTTTCTTAAAATTTGGCTCCAATTTCAGCAAAAGTTCCAANAGCACTTATAATATTTGATATTCGTTTTTGTCGCAGGCACAATCAAAAATTGAATTAGAAACAATGCTCTTTTTAAAATAATCCAGGCATTATTTATTTCGACTAGATGAAGGGAGATTAATATTTTTAAAAAGTTAGATGAATCAGACTAAACTCTTCTAAAAATCAGATTAACACAAATTTCGCTTTAAAAACCCCTAAAACGCGATGTTTACAACGCGCTCACTGCAACCGGTTTTCAGTTAATCCCATTTCGCACTATTCCCTTCACATTCGCCTCTTAACAAACAACACACCATCATTCCTACATGTAACCAAAAAAAGAAAAAAACCCTTGAAAACTGGAAAAACTAAAGATAAGTATATTTTTATTCGAAAATTTCAACAAATTTCCGCAAAAATTTACCGGGAAGATTTGTATAAACCAAATTTGGCTGCATATTTTAAAATTGGTCGGTCGAGTGGAAACAAAAAAGAACTTTAGTTATTGATCTTGTAAACCGGTTACTTAACTCTCCAATAGAAGCTCGGCTAGCAATTTAATTCGTCTTAATTTAGCGATCGAATGAACGGCACGCAATATGCACTAATATCGCCGCAGAAGTCGCCAAATTTAGGTGTGTGCATTCAACAAATAAAAAAGTAAATGAATAAATAAACAAATGAATGTATGTAAATTAATTGATTTAAGTTAATTTAATTAATTAAGTAATTTCGATGAATTAAACAATGCGACGTATGGACCGGAGGCATAAGGAACTTAGTTGCTTTCCCCTTAGCTTTGAACCCCTCCCAGGGATATTGTACTGAACCTCTTTTGGGTCGATGTAGCTACCTAGCGAATAGTGAGTCACCACCAACAACCCGAACGATTCTATGTGATTCGGCCACTCAGCAACGCTATCATGGGTCGACTTGGCAATCCCGAAAAAAAAACCAAACGAAGAATTCAATTCAGTCATCACGCATATTTTACTACTTTTGGGTGACCATACAAGGCTCGTCTGACACGCATAATAGCAAAGGCATGCATTTTGCATGACAACAACAACTCCCTGCTGAGCATTCACACCTCTTTCACATTTTTTTTTCACAGTTGTTCGGCAGTATGAAAAATTCGCTCTGCTTGCACAATAAACTTTGGGTACTGGCTGCTATGTCGCTGCTCTCAAAATGATCAGTGAGGCAGATCTAGTGAGCGCACACAACAGTGCAAGTAATGAGCGATGGAAAACGAGACGGGCAAAGGTGATCGTGAAGGTTACGAGCCCACAGGTGGAGTACCCCAGATGGGATGCGATAGCCAGACTGCGACACAATTCGTAATGAGTGCGGCAAACGTGAAAGGCGCTAGAGAGATAGAGAACGAGACATTTTGCAGAATAGCGGCGCGCCAATGGGGTAAATGATACGGACACTTGTGAACACTAACAGAACTTCACGATCGCGGTCAGTTGTTGACAGGTAGCAAACAGTACAAGACAGTTATTACTGATCACGTTTTCCTGCATAGCCAAAGGGGGCAGTATGCAAAGATAGGGGCTTCGGAATATTCATCAAGATGACCGGACTGTATTTCGATATTAACCATGAATGTGGATTTCCAGGATGTATGGAAGACTTGTTGTGAGCATGCAAAAAAAACGATAACAATGATAAACTCTGATGAATTAAACGATGAGCATATGCAACATCACTAAATGCAACAACGACGACGACAGCGAGACCCCCCCTCCCCCTCCCCCAAGGCAAATGATAAAATTACCATTAATAATGAAACATAAACCGAAACTCACCTTGTTAATAAATCCTGCGAGTCGCTTGGATGTTGGAGGTGAACTGGATGAAGGGGATGCTGTTGGAAGCATCTGGAATAAAACTAGTTGGTTAAATGAAAATTACATGGAAAAGTATGTCATAAAGAAACGATTATATTTAATTTTAGAGAACAAAACGACAAGTCACAAAAGATATATAAGCGAAAGTGAAAGTAGACCTCAGAACGTGGACTGAATGTGCGTTAGACAATTCGCAAAACAACTGGTTGATTGCATCTGTGATCTTAACGCAGGAGGGTGGGGGGGGGGAGGCTCATGCACTTTTACGAACCCTTAGTGAAATGACGGAATATATACAACAATGCGTTCCCATTTCAATCCCTCGCCTCTATCATCAGGTGAACTGCCAACAAATACACTGCGAAATTCGTTCTTCCACTCTTTGCAAGTAACCGCTTGCAAAAATGTCCACCAAATGCAAATAGTTAGTCGTTATCAAATATTTACAGCCCCTCCTAAAATTCATAAATCAAAAAATGGTCGGTATGTGTGGGCAAATTTTGTCACCTGCGGTTTAGTAGTTTCCGGACTGAAACAACCAAAAAGGCGATGACGCATCCGTGCCGCGATGAGATAGACACTCGCATGACGGGCGATGGGCAATTTAGATGCTACATCTCTACGCAACACAGCAGCTATTGTGCTTTACGCTTTATTACTTGCTGCGATTGGCATTAAAAAATGGAACATGTGGGCTCACCGTCCCTCAAAACGCTCTTCCTACTTCAGACGGCTCTATTGTACAAGTTTTACATACTCTTTCATAAAGATAGCGATTAACTTTTCAATCCACCGTTGTTTTGCACGACCTTGATGCCGGCCAACCTACCCATTAGGCATCTTTTCCTTCTTTTTGTCACAGAGATGTGACGGTTGCGTAACGTGCCTTTGCAAAAAGCGCAGATTCGTTGATTGGAAAAAGTGGACACTGGAAAGAAAGGAGAGAAAAAGCGCGGAGAAAAAGGTGAGAAAAAGAAAGAGGGAAGGCGAAAAACGCTGTATAACACCCAAACAACCCCCCCCCCCCTTCACCATCCCCCTTTGATATGGGCTACGTTACTGAATAGACGTGACAGTTTATAACACAAAATAAAGTAAGAAAGCGATAAATGATGTCACGAAAACGGGGCGAGTGCCGGAGCCATTACTGAATTTGAACATGTCAAAAGGTACGAGAAAAACGAAACAGTAGAGTGCAATTAATTTATGCATAAAACATCGGTTAATACACTAATACGTGGTGAAATTAATAAATAAAACATCGGATGAAACATTCCATCGATACGGACCGTGTTCGGCTAGCGCTGGAAACCGCCGACACATGCCTTCCGAACTGCTCGCACCCATTCGAAATGTAAAAACACCAGCTTATCCCACCATCGGAGCATATACGGATGGTTGGGTATGCGACTGTTGCACAACATTTCGAGTGAGTCGTTGCAAGTTGAAAAGTAGATAAATGTGGGGGGCGGGACTGCAGGGGAAGGAGGGGTTAAGCTCTGGTCGAAAGCGGACGGGTAATGGAAACGGCGTAACCAAACCCCGCCAACAACCTCCTACCCATTACCCAGGTGCTTTCGAGCAGCGCTGAAAGAATTTCACCCAACTCCACCTTTCTGTCTCACCCGACTCACTCCAAACGTTCGACACTCAGAAACGCCCCCCCCCCCCCCCAAAAAAAAAAAACCCTCCACATCCAAGCCCGTCACACCAAATGTTCGACACTTGTACGTCCAGCGTTGCATGATGCCATCCCATCCCCTCAACAACGCCCTCCACCCATAACGTACAAAACATACACGGTGCACGAGCTGGACGTGCAATTTATACTTAAGCCCATCCCGCCAACAACGTCTGCCCGCTAACTGATCATCTTCCTCTAGAGATGGAGGCGAAGTGCAACAGAGCAGTTATAAATGTTACGGTTGCTATGTTGTAGTTTTGAGACGATTCGCATGAACTAATAGCTCATACGATATACAGTATTCCATTGCTAAGCTCCAAATTTGATTTATGAGATGACCGAAGATCCTATGTAAAATCTCCAACCTTTTTTACGGGTTTATGAAAACAAGTTTTCATAATCATGGAAGTAATAGGTCATGTGGATAACAGTAATGTTAATTTATATGCAAAAATATGTAGACCATATATTAACTGGTTCAAATGTCTCTCAAGTATGCAAATGTCCAAAAAGTTTTCTCTTTGTTATCATAGACGGTTTCAAGCAAACCTACAGAAACGAGCTTGATGTGAAGGCAGTTGGAATCTAAGGGAACATGCAATGCGTTCATCAATGCGCGCCGTAGTTCGCACAAGTACCACGGTACACTTATGAGTTTTGATAGTAGACCACTTGATGAATGTCACTGTCAATAAGGGATCTCTATTGACTGCCGGGGTTTTCCTCTCATCCCACAGCTAATATAAACAGGAGGTCGTGAAACCTAACTGGCCTGTTCGCTTCTTCGATCGTTGCTGCTCCGCTTCAGCAGACGATTTCTTGCACCGCTTCGCCTTACTCGAACAACTGCTTCCGCCTCGCTTCTTCGAAACGTTCGTCTTTACCCAGTCTCAAACTTGGGTACTTAAAACTCTTGCATTTTATTAATGCGTAAGGCCCAACGAATAACCTAGCCACAATCGCATTACGAACGAACAAAACACGAACAACACTTCAGCACAGCGGAATAACACATCAATACGTTATAATCGTTAACTAGCAAATTCTTTTATGTATCTTAGCACAGCACTAGAAATTCTATCAACCGAAAAGCTCCTCATTTGATAGAAGTATTATGATATTCTGTTGTAGAAAATCCGAGACGACATCTCCCAAAGATATAAAATAATGTTCCGCTACTAAAGATTAAAGCAGTGAACAAGCAGAGCCACCGTTCGTGATTTGACCTACCCTAAGCGTAACAAATATCAAAGTTCGATCGAGCACTGCAGCCTAGACAGTAAGGCTCATTTCTGCATCTTTCGTATTCCTTCTTCGAGACAACCACACTGATATAAATGTAAACAAGAATCAAGAGAAATTTTTCTCGCACGAAACAAGCGACCTTTAGATAAACACCACCAAAGCTCGGAGGAGATGTCTACATAATGAGAAAGTGATACTGTGTTATTCACATAGCAAGTAAAGGGCAATGACTTACATGGAAAAAAAATTAGAACAACACGAGTCTAATGATAAAACAAGCCACAGCAATATTTCACGCTGCCCCGTGACTTCCGAAAGACGACTCATTCTTAGCCTCCTGCTCTCCCATTTTATAGGCTTAGTGGGCTTACCCTTCCGTTGACATCATAATTTACATGACGAATCCCTTTTGAATGACGATATCCATTCCTGAAGAGAGAGGTGCCATGTTTGCGGTACTTTCACCCTTGTAGAAGCCGCTCTTCCGCCGCGTTTGTGCCCCCAATTTTTCTCACGCCTTAGTCACCGGATCTTCTCAGTGCAAATGCGACGCTTCTTCGCACTTTCAATATTTACCTCAATATTTCTGCCATTCATATTTCTACAAGCCCCATTAAACATCGCGAGTAGTCGCGACAGGATCCGAAATCAATGGCTAGCAGTTGTTTTGTTAATTTATAGCTTGCTCGAAACGAATTTTATTAAGGCAATGATCTCTTTAGTGTGTTTTCCCCTTCAGTATACTTTCGAAATGTTGTGAAGTTTTTTCACGAATAAGAAACTGGGAAAACGAAGGCAGAGTTCTTGAAGGATCAGCTTTCTTCCTTTAATGATCACTGAACCGTTCTTTTGTGCGCTCCGGTATATCTCATTTGTAAACTTCGGTATATCATATATATATACATATGGCTATGTCTGTCTGCCTCTCTATTTCTTCGATATTTTTAACTCAACTCACCATACCTCATAGCTCATAGAGTAACTGTTTTTTTTTGTTACGACTGCATCCTAAATTCAACTACCAATTTGTTCATCGACCCCAGAGGTAGCTCGACTTCTTTAAACGGAGGGAAAAGTGTGCGGTTGGTTGAATTGCATGCTTGATTGCCTGGATGGGGGCGAGGAATATTTAAGAAAAGATTTGTACGAAAGGTCGCGCCAGATGAAATTTGAAAATCCTTCATTTTCGAGTAGTTTTAATGAAATCGGCATGTTTGATACGTGAATTGCCAAAGCACACATCACTTTATGCTCATGGCATGCTTTCCCACTCATAAAATTCTTATGAAGGGTGAAAACTTGTGTTCTGTCCTATCACGATATTTTGCGGATAGATTCTCCCTCTTCTAAGACTGGAATGGTCTGGTTAGCTGCTATATTTATATGTATATATATGTGTATGTATATATGTGTATATATACATGTATATGTAAATATATTTTCACTGGAGCGTTTTTAATGTCCTTACTTACTGATGTGCCATGGATGACTCTCATTTATAAGCGCAAAGTTACTGATCGTATAGGACATAAAGCACAAATAAATTAGAGGTGTTTAACGAAATAAAGATCACTAAATGACGAAGTGTTTTTCAAATATAAAACACAATAAAAACAAAAGAAAAGTTTGCCTCACTCATATCGCCCTAATCAACATTTCATACCGCCAATAAGCACGCGCTCTAAAAAGCAATAAAAATCTTTCACAGTTCAAATTAAAAAAACAACCTTTGTTTAATCTTTTTGTATTTACTTCTCTCTTCTGCTCGTTTCATCGCTTTTCTTTGGAAGTTTCGGCATTCATTTATAAGATTTACACATTAATTAGCACCTTAATCTAATTATTTATCACAGAGCTTTTCCGTTTTCACAACTTGGTCTCTCTGGGCTAAGTCTCAAAACGAAAGTCGAGCTACGGCTTTTTTATCAAGAGCTGTATATTTTCTGGCACTAGGTTCGATTTCGACGGGTGGAGGTTTCCAACAACGTTATTTTATAGCTACTGCGATTCACTTCGAAATCGGAAGACTTATGTCGACCACTACCAACTTCCCTTACCCTAACCTACCCTTCCTCTCCCCCCTTCCGTCTCTCCAGGAGGTGAAATTTGGCCGTGCGTATTTGACTTCTTTGACGTTAAACCGAGAGGGGAAGAGGTGGTGGGAAAAGGTGGTGTTCGTGATGCGCTTGAAAAAAATTTTAGTTTTGCAAAAGTGTAATATGGAGACGTCGTGTCTGTTGGAGTGTGTATGCATCTCTGTTTGTCTTGCGTTTCGGTTTTTGCTCCGTATAGTCCACACCGCTGTAGGCCGAATTCGTTTTCAAAGCAATGTCTTTTCTTTAAGAAAGGTTATACTTCTTAAAGCGCAAAAAAATTTCACTGCATTTCCAACCGGTCGGGCGGCACCACTTACTTTACTAATCGAATCTTTACTTTAACGGAAAGAACTTTGTAGGGGCGTTTTGGCGGGACAAAATTTGAATATTTGTTGTTTGCGAGTAAACCGTTTGATCGCACGCATTCAAATGTATTTGGTTTTACATACCATTGGCGTGCGATTCCTTAGCACCGGTCTTCAACGACATTAGTTGTTCGAAATTATCAGCTTGGCAGTTATCACCCGACTGGCAATACAATGGCGTGCGTAGAAAGTTGCGCAAAATTCATCTCATAATTTGCTTATTATTTTCGCACTCTTTGAAGAAGGAACGTTGAACACGTTTGTTAACTCATTTTCTAAACTCTTTCACCTGCTGCATGCGGTCGGTTTTTTTGTTTCATTTTTTCTCGAACAAAAGTTGTACTCCCTCTCTCTCCCTCTGTCCCTCCAAAGCGGACCTGTCACGCACAAAACTTTTTGGCATGAAAAAATGGCGGGTGATACAGCAGCAGCGCAGCAGTATGTGGTGGCAACATGCATCATCACATCTGGCTGATAAAAGCGTTTGTTTGAATTGAGGCATGGCGCCCGCCGTGCATTTGTATCATTCTTATTGTTTCATTGGTGGCGAGGGGCGGTTCTCTTGTCGGTTTAATTCCGTTTTTCATTATTAAGTTTGCGTGCCTTCTTTAGAAAAAATTTTCGTGATGTCTGTATGGGAGATGTTTTATTTGCTTTGGTAAATTGTTTTCTCAACGGCTCATTATGTTGACACTTGATGTGCGTGCATCGACGATGTCTGTTTGTATCTTTTGCGGTGACCAATTCGAGACAAGGTCTCTTCATCAGCCACATGCGGTGCTTGTTGCCACGTGTATTGCCCAGCATCCGCCACAGTTTCTCACATCGGTCGCTGAGAGAGAGGGGAAAAGTCTTTAATCGAAAAAGAAAACTGGAAAAAAAGAACTTCTTCTCTGGTAGTTCCAACTCATGAACCACTAAACTTGGAGTTTTGTGAGACCTCTAAACCCTGGAACCATATTTTCTTGGTCTTTTTTCGGTTCTTTTCTCGATTTTTTCCTTTTGATTCGTTGGCCCGGAATTTTTTCTATTTTTTTCTTGTTTTTTAATCCTTGATTTCAACCCGCTTTGTCAGCTCGTAAGAAGTTTTGCTGTCAGAAGTGCAAAATGATTTGCATGCGTTTTTAATCGATCGGCTGTATTTAATTCTCGCGCTGCAGAAGAGCGACGTGATCTTCGCGTCGTTCCTCTTATTTCAAAAACGAGAGCCGAGCTGTTCATACGTGGGATTGTGCTCATCACAATGATCATGGTGATGTTCATGACCACGATCCATTGGGTCATCATAGAGTCATAAGACAGAGTGGGATCCTCACGCATAGAGACCAAGATGCATGTTGCTAGGAAGGGAAGTGCATTGATGCGAACAATTTTAAATTGAGCAACAACGAAGGAAGGCCAACCGAAAGAAGGTGGGGGAAGGGACTATGAAATGAGCGAATAAGTTTTTTTTTTCGTCTAATTTATTCGTTCATTTCATAGCTCACCGGCCATAGTTAGCGTTGCCTTAACACACCAGTGATCGCTACAGAGATTACATTAAGTGTGCTATGAATGATTTCGAGCACTTATTGCTTCAGTGTAAGCGCGTTATGTGCCCATCACATCTGTGCATGTCTATATGCATACGTCTGCGCGCATCTCTCTGTTTGTCCGGAAGTTTCAACCGAGATTTCCGCAGTGAAATTTGTCAAACGTAGTATATGAGACTGCAAAAACTCTCAGGCGAGAATTGGAAATTTTTCGTAGTTTTCTGGGTAAGGTGAGCTGTAACTCATGAAAAATGACAAGGCGGGAAAGATCACTCATCGTTGGGTGGTGAGGTTAGGGAAGGGGA
>JPKZ01002647.1:135417-148185 GCA_000803305.1 Toxocara canis | reverse complement strand
GTTTACAAATAATAAGCATAAAAACAAATAACACTCACATCGCCGTCGAATGAACAAGCAGGCGGCCATAAGCAGTGCGCCAATAACGGATATTAATATGGGCACATAGATAAAAATGGATGCATTCGAAAGCGAACGTAAACCAACGTAACAAACACCCATTATGCCATCCGAT
Organism: Toxocara canis; assembly: GCA_000803305.1. NCBI lineage: Eukaryota > Metazoa > Nematoda > Chromadorea > Rhabditida > Toxocaridae > Toxocara > Toxocara canis. Next base: position 148,010 of record JPKZ01002647.1, on the reverse strand, counting down.
TCTGCCTGAACCAACAAAAACAAAAAAACATGATGGTTTCAAAAAATCGCAAGCAATAACAAGAAAAATATCACGGAACAAGGAAAGATTTCGCAACATCTGCCATATTTTATCCCTGTAAGACACCCTACTGACTACATTATGTATATGTACATATACGTATATACACATATGTATTTCAAATCTTTACGACTAAAAAGCTCCCTTTTCCTAATAGTTACAAAAAACAACGACGGCGGCTGGAAAAATAATCTGAAAACGAATCACATTTGATTTCTTCAATTCACGTTCAACTCTTACCGTATTCATCCATAAACCAATTGTTGCAACAATAGCAGCCACCAAATAGATGACCAACAATACACACCGGATACTCATTTCGGGTCGCCCATCGACATAAATGCAATGATCTTTACGAATTGGGGCATGGCCAACGCGAAGTACCAAAAAGCAACACAGCCATAAAAATGCTGACAAAAGTGATGTATGTAGCAGCCAAGATTCTATGTTACACCATTGCAGTGCACCACTGAAATCAACATTTCAATCCAACCACGGCAACAAATCATATGCTCAACGAAAATACTCTTTCAACAATAACTACGTTGTTTTTTGAAAATAGCACTACCACCGACACTCGCCCAAGTAAGTAAAAAAGATGGCACATGAAATGAATTTTAAAAATGTCAGCAAAATGTCGTTTAATGCTAGTGAAATTCGATTAGAAGTGCTCCGTATTTCGTAGAGGGAATGGTAGACGAGACGAACTTAAAATAAAACAACACATGCTTATTTCTCGTTTTAGAAGAAACCACTCTTCACCTTACGCACATACCACACTCTCTCCATCACGTTCAATGCGCCTACGTCTTCGGTTCATTTGTAACGGCTCAGCCAGCAGACTATCATGCAAACATGTTGACCATGGAGCAAAAAAGTTCAATTCCGACTAAGATTCGAGTAATGTTATGACTAACATTGCAAAACGCTATGGTCTAAATATTTTCCACTCCTCGTCCCCTCCTTCATTCTGAAAAACAAAAGAAAACTATTGAAAGAGAGAAAGCTTGCAAGATTAGCAAAACTAGCATCTAAACAAAAATGACTTTCGATGTGCTGCCTCAGAGGCCAAACCTGTTCATCGCTACGATGCCAATTAAGGCGAAGTAGCTCGCAGAGCAAGGATGAAATTCTCATCACCGACAACTACATCATCAACCGGAGATGAACCTTGCTCGCCTAATTATCGCCCCGCACAGATCATATTGCTCCATCCTCGTCGCCATCACTCGTCTCAAGAAATATCTACAGCGTACTCTATACATATAACTGAGATTTGACAGCAACAAGATGAGCGACATGTCCGCGAATAAGCTCTTGTACAACATTTTAAAAATATTAAGGATTAATAATCTGAGCAAAAATATTTCTTCACTTTACAATTCTTCTGCCCAAAGCAAACATATAAGACCGTCTTTTATCGCTGATTCTTACAACAGCGTTCAGATACATACTGTTTGCTCGAAAAATTGGAGGAAACATGTGTTAAGCAATACTTTGCCATGCCGTACGTATCCCTCCTGATACGTCCACTTGCGACACACATCACCGATTGAGCAATTCCATCGAAAAAACCCGTCATCCAGATTAGCCAATGGATAGTGGCACTCAATAACGCATGCCCAAGAGTATATACACACAAATTTGTTAGCCACAAAGACGAAAAAAACGATGTGTATCCCTATAATATCATTCGGCAACAGTAGTATATGAGTAAAACATGTGAACCTTAAAAATCAACAAAGTAACACTAATAAAATAAGAGAACTGTTTGTGTAAATGTAAGGAAGTTACCCATTTCCCAATAAACAAACAAGTTTGCAAATTGGTAACCTCAAGAGTATTTAGAAGGGATCTTAATTATAATGAACAACGTGAGCTAACTAAAACCCCTATCAAAAAGCCGATTAACAAAACATTCTTACCAGCTATCAATTCATTTGCGTAAACAGACGCCGCTTTTTCACGTTTTACTATTCTGTTTTTTACCAAATGAATTACTTTAAATTTACTAAATGGACATCAGTTCACTAAAAGATAGTATAAAGCACTCTCATCAATCCTTCACAAAAAGAAATAAATAAAACTCGTCGACAAATAAATGATAGTACTTACAAAACAAATGGAAGACAGTAAGACGACAATAAGTGAAACTGTGAATATGAAAGCTAGCAGATTTTTACGAATTCCTTCCGAACTTAACAATGGCGATCTGAAATAATGTCTTTTAAAATAACCGAAATACGCAAATGAGCGAAAAATCTATTGGAAATTCATTTTATTCGCTTTTCACCTTAAGAAAATTTTAAAAATAACACTGCAAACGAAATTTAAAAAAAGCAGATGAGAACGGGAACCGAAAGAATCAGTGGTTTTAAAAATATAACAAATCGAAAAAGGAATGTAGGGATAGGATTAGGACAAAAAAATAAAAATAAAACGGCATCCTAATTTCATGGTAAAAGTGCCAATACATAAGAAAAAAACAACGAATAATTGGCAATAAAAATTGCCTCAGTTTCCCCATAACTTCATCAGTATGGTCTCATACCGTTGTGCACTCACCTTTTAGACGTTCTTGCACAACAACGAGCACGGACGCCTTCCAATAGAGTTTCCATTAGGCTATTTCAATAGTAAATTACATTACGCCATCAACACTAATTGCAACTATATAAAACGCATTGGATAAGAGATAAGAATAAGAGGGGATGCCGATCAAAATGGACTACGGCCACCTCTCACAAAAAGTTGAAATTGCCGAAGTTTCATGTAGTTGAAAGAACCGACTAACTGTGGAAAACAAAATCGAGTAGAGAATATTAAGAAACGAGCACGATTCGCCAACAAAGAGAGCCGGTAATTAAAGAGTGCTCAAGAAAGCATAATTCTCAAGTGGCGACGCCAATAAAAAAATAAAAGCAACGAACCGGCAAGGCATATAGCAATCATCAATGAGCGGTACTGCATCTCGATATGCCTCAGCACTAACAACCAACGGCCATAGACACTGACTACGACCCACTACTGCTGGCTCCTTATTGTAAGGCATCTGAAAAACATAACATAAATATGTGAAAAAATCTAGTAATTCAGAAATGCACCGATTTCTGTTCTGCACGGAAAATGACTAAAGATCAATTACCACTTGTGCTTTTCCTTGTATTTTAGTCTATTCCTCCTGAAGAAAACAAATTTCAATTAAACCATATATGAATTATGTATAACGTTTGTATATATAAATTACATATATTGTATGTGACAAAAACGAAAAAAAAAACGATACAGAACCACACCTCGCACGAACCGTCTGAAAACAACTGTCGCCCAATTTTGTTGACCGGCGTATGTGAGCAATTAATAAAGGAAGGCCATAAGCCGTTAACAACAACGAAAGCACACTGTTCGATAGCTCGATGACACATATCCTTACGCAGTACTTGCCACATTTCCATGAAGCCTGGCTGCAAGCACTAGTTTTTGATCGAAAATAATATCTTTAAAACGAGTTGTATTTCAGAAAAAAACTATGCTTCGAATGTAATTGACGGGATCATAATCAATATTAAAATAAATGCCTAAAACATGCTTCATAAACAAATGAAGATGAGCGGTGTGCGGAGGCAATTTCTGGCAGGCGAAAACCTAACGGAAATCTATGCAGTTAGCAATGATTACGGGAGGATGTAACCAATGACCATAACTTCAGTAGTTACTTCATCGAAGAATAATAACTGATGACCTAGTTTAATTAACATTGGGAATATACATTCCCACTCTTGCTATTAAAAGTCATACTATCAACTAGAAAAGAAATTGTAACAATAAAAAATGGCTAAAATGGACCTTAGTCATAGTGAGTTCAAAGTAGCTACGATTCGAGCACGGCCTGTATGCGACAGCACAAAGCAAGGGACCAAGTGCAGACCAGCACCTGCAAGTGAACATGTTACAGCCAGTATTTATCGATTGCCTGCAACGCACTTAAAGCATCTCTCCGTTGCTGCACTCCACTGTGCGTCAACCAGCAAGCTTTCTACACTCTGCACGCAAATTATGCACCATCGTAATGGCTTTATGTTAAAAAAACAGAAAGAAACAAAATACGACAAAACTTATAGTAACCACCTGAGTCGAGAACGCGAGAAGCTCATCAACCCTAAAACTCTATTTTTAAAGATTTCTTAATTTTCACCAAATTTCTAGCATTCTTCCCCTAATCCCCACTCCCACCCCTCACTCTCATCTTCCCTTCACCCTCCATTCCCCTTTTCCTCTCACCCCCACTCCCACCCCTTTAGCACTTCACTCCTCCATCGACATTCACGCCTCTTCAGACACACAAACATCCCATTCCTATATTCTTCTCTTCCCCATATCAAAAACACAGCAATACAGCTCATGACTTAACAACACAAACTTCTTCAGACATTTTCGAGCGATAAATCATTTAGGAGTCTGTCACCAATTTTCGAAGCAACCGTTCAACCACATATCAGCCTTGCAACAATCGCCCTCGGCGTTGTGCCCGTGTCAACCAAATTCGAGATCCTCTTCTCCATTTTGGTTTCATATTCGAAAATTTTGCCTCGCCCCTCCCCTCTCCCCACTCCTCACCCTCTCCCCTCTCCACTCCTCAGCCGCTCCCCTCTCCCCACTCCTGATCCGTCTCACCGATGGAAAAAAAATGCTCCCTGTACAGCACCGGATGGTTTTTAAATAGTCGATACGACTTGCATCAGTCATGCAGTTGAAAAAGTAAATTAAACGGCAAAATTCGTTTACCTTGGAAAGCGGTTGAGAATCTGGTACCGATCGAGAGTTGCGAAAACGTCTGGCGCATCTTCGGTGTAATTATAGCGAATCGGAATCCCAAAACATTGGTCGTGAGGATGTGCGCGTTTGCAAAGACCTGTACTGCGATCGACGAACTGCAGACGGCAATTGCGCTTGCATGCCCATTCTGTGCGAGAGCAATTCGCATGCTTGTGAATGAACTGCTTTAGCAGCTAAACACAAATGAGTTCGTGTTAGCCATTAAAAAAAAACAAAGTATCACATCACTTTCTGAGAGTTGCAAAAGGATCGTGCTTATTCTGAAATAGTATAAAGCATCGCATTAATTGCCTCATAAATCATCTCAAAATAAAAATTTGATTCCGGAAATGACAAACCACATGAACCTCTCTTCTCTGGCAGCCAGTGCCCCTTTCCCATCACCTCCTCGATGGTTTCATGTCGGTGATACGTTCGCTTTTGAGAATTTCAAATGTCGCAAGCTCCAAGAACATAAACGAAAAGATCGCAGCATGAGGTTTTAATTTTAATTTTTACAAGTTTTGTATTTTATCGCTTTTGAGCACTGAACATATTAGCGGGTCCCATACAATGTCTAGATCTAAATACTACTGAGATCAGACAATCTCTCATACGCCAGATGAACAGAAGAACATACGCATACCTCACTGCAAAAAAGGTGCATTATTTTGTAAGAACTTCAACCACATGGCTTCCAACGTTATGAAAATGGCATGGGATTTCAAGTCAATTTTTGTTCATTATGAATAACAACAAATATTAAAACATTAAACGGAACCTTTTCCAACACGGCGTCGTGTGCGGTAGAAGTTTGTTGAATCGCCGCGTTTGCAAAGCGATGACTGTTGAACGACGGATTCGAAACGAGAGGAAATATAAAGACAATTATGGATAACCATTTCAAGCGCATTGTGCTACTTCGTACACATACATTCCGACTTGAATTCGCCGGCTCTCTGAATTGCACTAGCTGTACACAAAAGTCATAGAATAAATACCCTACACAACGCAGCAGAATAAAGGTAAATGGGCTTGAATATGTGCAAAGAATATGAGGATATTTTCGAGAATGGATGCAGAACACATAATACAGTTACTTATCAGTCGATATTCCTACCGCATTGTAGTTTTCATGAATTAAATACGAATGACTAAAGCCAATGCAACCAGCTACACACTAACGATCAACAGCAATAAAGGAAGCAAGAAAGCATAAGAGGCACTCATTGAACGAGGTCAGGTTAGCAGATACTGCCACATAAATCGACGAGATGTTGCATCTAATTCATTGGAACAGTAACTCTAACAACTCTAAGCAATCAAAGTACTATCAGCACTCCTCCATAAAACAGCAGCAATATTTCACATTACGTGAAAACAAGTAACGGGGAAAACTTAAACATCACACAGTCACCGAATAAGCTGAGTAAAGCATAATAACCGCTCTCGTCACCTATACATTAGTCTAAGCGGTTTCATGAACTGCTTACAAACGATGAAAACTCCTTTAACTGACCCGGCGCTCTTGCAGATCCATTAAAAATTCGCTTCTCTGCAACCTAGACAATGTCAAATTGCAATCTGATCGGCTGCAAATTGCACGTTAGTTTTTTGGCAAGTCCAAGTACAATATTTGCTGCGGACGATAAGCCGACCTAAAATCCGGTATGGTAGGTTGCCCGAGAGAGCAGATTATGTTTACCAAATTTCACAGTTACAGCCTTGATGGCTCTCAAATAGGAATTACCGAACGAACAAACTTAAGAGTGGAAGAAATGTCTATTTATTGCACTCTAAAGAAAACAGATACAAAAAAGAAGCTAGTGGGCTAAGCACTCCAACATTGACGGGTACAGGTTGCGAAAGTTAATAACCGAGAACCACAAGAAAGCACGGAGTCAGCTTAAACGTCGTCACCAATTCCCTTTTTTTTCACACCTCCTCCCCCCCCCCCTTCCACCTCTACCTCCTACACCCTTACCCCCAGCAAAACAGCCACCAGGAAATGCACACGTCCGTCTCAGTTTCAAAGCAACCGTCAAGCAAACCTTGAGCGAACCTTCTGAATTGGTCGTTATAAGAACCAGTTGACTCGAATCAACGATGTTTCCATTGTTGCAGCTAGATTGCCAGCAAGATTTTTGCCTGATCGATCATTCTCTGATCAAATTGTTGCTGAGCTGAAATGCTACTAAATTCGAAAACAAATAAACGATGCACGTTCGTATTATAGTGTGAAAAAATGGATGATTCAAGCATTGGAATACACACACAGTCATTGTTGGTGACTTCAACATCCCACTTTCCCGAACTAGGAGTTATAATGTCGATATGTTGACCGACTTTCTTGCAGAATGTGGTATTTTCGAAACAAGCAAACAGTTATCAATTGATTGAAATGAGTGATTTCCGTCTGAATCGCAGCCTAAAAGGATGGATGGTACAGAAGTATGTGACTTTTTTTGTACAAAGAATAAACTGTGAATGATTTCAATAACGGCTGTTTTGTACTTATGTGTTACTTAACACTAAGATAGCCATGATGCTCAATTTTGATGCACTCAACCGGGGGGGGGGGGAGGGGGAGGTTAAGGAGAAAGAAATAGAGAGGAGAGGTGGAAGGAGAATGCGGATTTTTTAATTCTTGATGACATACGTAATTATCGATATTATTTATCGACGTTACGCATGTAAATTTTTAGCTAAAAAAACGTCCCCAATAGGCATTCAGTTCGTATTGTACAGCCCTTCTTTATGAACGCGAAATAAACGATGGCTTATGCATTCCAGCTTCTTCTGCTTGCCAAAAGTGAGGGGGGGGGGGGGGGTTTAAAAGGAATATTTTTGTTTTTTAAGTTAAGAAAAATTATTTGCTGATTATGACAAAAATTACTTTCAAACGCTCAAGCAGATTTTTGTTTTTTTAAAAATTTTTGTACACAAATAGGCAAATTTGTGTTTCTTTTTGAATGCTTGCCGAGAGAAAGCGTTGTTTACTGAAATATTTTAGAAATTTTTACACGTTCATAAGGGTCCGATAATTCCTTGTCAATACAAAATCACATTTAAACGAGTTTTGTCGTTTCAGAAGTGTTAAATTGTTAGGCAAATTTGTGTTTCTTTTAAACCAGCAAGGGTGCTTCGTTTTGGGCTGACATCTCTATAGGTAACGGGTTTTATAAAGCTTATTTGTGCAAAGAAATATTCATGTCCTGGACTTATCTCATTCTATTTACTATTTACACTTACTCGTCATTTTCAACGAAGCAAAAAAAAAACAAACAAACAAAATTCTCTGCTTAACTGTCGTTACAATGATCGGTTGTTCGCACATGGTGCATCGCACGAAAAATAGCAGCCAATAATGCGTGACACTGCGTGCCAATCCAGCGATTATGTTAGCCATTTAATCGCTTTGTAGAGCTGTGATAAAATAGAAAGTTCATCATTAGGGGAGAATTTAATTACTGAAGCGGAACTTTTTTGTTGTTTTCAAAGGAACTTTATTATCACTGAATGGTGTATACTATCAGAAAGGTAGCGATTGAAAAGTGGGTCGGACCACTCATTCACTCGTTTTTTTTTTCTTTTAGCATCATCATTGGAATTCTTCATCTCCCCTTGTCTCTCCCTTTGTCGCCTTCCGTCCCGAATTAGTAATTTGAAAGGAAGAAAATTGTAAAGCTAAAACTTACTAAAATTACTTCTAAAATACCCCTCTCCATTCGGATATCCCAACGTAATTCAAAGCGAGGAATTTATCCGCCAAGAAACAATCACTTTTCGCAAGCAGAAGAAGCTGGAATGCATAAGCCATCGTTTATTTCGCGTTCATAAAGAAGGGCTGTACAATACGAACTGAATGCCTATTGGGGACGTTTTTTTAGCTAAAAATTTACATGCGTAACGTCGATAAATAATATCGATAATTACGTATGTCATCAAGAATTAAAAAATCCGCATTCTCCTTCCACCTCTCCTACCAATAGCTGATTACAAATATACAAACCCCATCCCCACTGCGGCAACCATTGCCGAGATATATACCATCTAAATTTGCACTTTCATACATAAGCCCACTATTGCCAGCTTCAATCGATCATATCTCATCGAATTCTTAACCAAATCCAAAAATTCCCAGATATTTCGAATCAGCTCATCGAGCTCTATCATTCCGGAGTAAAGAAAAACATAAATAATGGCAAGTAACAGAATCACGCAGCGTTACCACACTAATGACGCCCACCGGCACTGAACTCTTGGTCTCCATCCCGTCCGTCCGATTCGTTACCATATAGGAAAAGGAAAAATTGAAAAAAATTAACTTGTTCAAAAGTTAGAGTGACCACAAGCTTAAAATTCCTCACAATCTCCTGTATAATATATAGACAATTAACTGTGCTTTTTCATATCGGCTCCATCCTTGAATTGCATTTCTGCTATATTCGTCATTGTTCTTTTGCTGCCTTGCTACTGTATATATTCCGCAGTTTATTGTAATTTTCTTTATTCACACAACAGTTATAACAAAAATTCTTCTTAAAAGCCGTCTAGTTTTGCAGGCGATATGATCCGCGTGATGCGCACGTGCAAATGTGTAGACGTCGACAGTGCCGATCAATATCAGTAGGTAGGTAGCAAATGCGTCGACGGGTGAATAACGAGACAAACACAGCCTTCCCAGATGATGAGCAACCAACACTCAGTGTTGAAACTTGTGCACTCACCTGACTCCCATCTAAGCTTTTGCACAGCTTAATCGATTGTTGCGTTTTGCTCTTGTGACTATGATCACTATTGATTTTAATGCGCTTACAAATTCAACTTAAATTATTTTCAATATTTTCCATATTTGAACGTTTCATTCGTTTTCCGGATTATTGTGATTTTTTCCTAAATGCTTCATTAACATGTTTTTTTAGCAATTTTCTGTTTCGTTATTCAAATAGCTTGTTGTTTTGTATATCAACAGTCTTTATATTTTTGGGCGATTTTCATCGCTCAAAATTTTCGTCCTTTTTTTTAAAATGAAAAAAAAAAACTTCCACGATTTACACGCCAGCGTTGACATAAAATTTAGCAAAAAAGTTCACGACACTAGGCGTTCCCTTTCAACGATCAAACCTCAAAATGTCGCCATATTCACAAGTTCACAAACGGTTCTTGAATACTTCATAAATACGTACGACAGCAGCGGTCACACTTCCGCTATATTTTGGCACCTCCAACTATTCGTAGCAAAGAACGTGATTAAATAGATAAAATTGTCAAATTCTGATCCCTTGGCTATTTATGGCGCGTCAAAACGAACGACTCTCACGTAGATAAGAAATTAATAAAGCGCAAATTCGTCAAAAAACTGCGAAATTTTCATGGTGTGAAACATATTAGAAGAAAGTAATTCAGATACAGAACTGCAAGCACGATTTCTTGTCGCTGAACGCATTTCGATGCATAAACTTTTAATTGCACAAAATAAAATATTCTCTACTAACAATCAAAATTTACTTGTATGCAGAATTGTACAAAATGATCTGAAATTGTGGCTACTTTTCAAATCATTTTGCTCCATTATGCCTCATATCTCGATGTTCGTTGGGAATCGATTCATAGGATACCTGTTTATTTTCAGAAACTACTTCAGCTTCATTTTCAATTGATTTTTTTTTCTTGTTCACATTCTTATATGAGCACAGCTTTCTCCTTTTACCGGTTGTATTTAGTAGATGTTTCATGTCACGTACCTCATTGTTTCATTTATGTCCTTGCTTTTATTTTACATATGTCCTTGCTCTTAAAGGTAAAAGCCGTTGAAATACATAAGTAACATGAAGAGCGCACTGAGAACAATTCAGTTTCTGGAGTGTAGCGTCGTTCGAATATTGCGCTCCTCATATTTGAATCGAATCGAATCGAATCGAATCAAATCGAATCACTACTTTTCAAATCATTTTGCTCCATTATGCCTCATATCTCGATGTTCGTTGGGAATCGATTCATAGGATACCTGTTTATTTTCAGAAACTACTTCAGCTTCATTTTCAATTGATTTTTTTTTCTTGTTCACATTCTTATATGAGCACAGCTTTCTCCTTTTACCGGTTGTATTTAGTAGATGTTTCATGTCACGTACCTCATTGTTTCATTTATGTCCTTGCTTTTATTTTACATATGTCCTTGCTCTTAAAGGTAAAAGCCGTTGAAATACATAAGTAACATGAAGAGCGCACTGAGAACAATTCAGTTTCTGGAGTGTAGCGTCGTTCGAATATTGCGCTGAATCGAATCGAATCGAATCGAATCGAATCGAATCAAATCGAATCGAATCGAATCGAATATTTTATTTAGTCGATCAGCAACGACTACCTTTACGACAGTACGAAGATGATACAAAGAGATACAATCAGATGCAATCATAATACATAATAGGGTACAAGCATCGCGTATTTTTCCTTATCTAAGCGCTTATCTCTACAGTTTTACCGATAGCTAGCCGCAGCGTAAGCATTGAATTTTTGCAGGCATGCGATAAATGCAGTGCGCTTTCCGAGTTGGTTTAACCTCAGATCGATATACATCAATACAGTGATATAGTTGTATACCACTTTCAGCGTATTTTTTTTAAATAGGACAATTGTTTGTTGTGGTTTACTAGATTATAGTTATATAGGGATGGAGGATGCGGAATGTTCGCTAGATATCGGCGATCATGTGCATTGTTTTTTCTGCTATAAAATCAGTTGCGGGTACGATAAATGTAAAATGACGAAATGCACTGAATGCTCTGTTCCACTGCATCCATGCAAGATCGAGGATCACCTTCTCATCTGTCCTAAGGTAGAGTTCATTAAGCTTTGTATTCTTTTTTTTTTCACTGAAATCAACATCTCTCGCTGCAAACGATACTTCGATTCTATAGAGGATGTGTAATGAATTTAATTGAATTTATTAATATTCGCAATCACAATTACAGCTCATCTCAATGAATACTAAATAGCAATTAACAGCAAATAATGTTGTCGGAACATCACAATTATGGGATCACACAATTACAGCAATTTGACATGACAGAATCACGTGTTTTCATACCTGTAATACATCAAGCATGATGAGCGCGATAGGGGTTGTAAGTTGCAGGGACACTGTAACGCTATCTTTTTGAGATACGTGCGGTACAATCGCTTGCGCTGTCAAACATTTGTTGCACGAACGTTTACGCTCAAAAGCAAATGTCTAATGTTGCACGTTGTTAACCGAACAATAAAAGACTTTTTTCCCTGCAGAAATACGTTAATGGCGCAGATGTTCGAATGGATATTTGCGCGATTGTGACTCGACGTCAGTGATCCCATAGAGTTGTAGGCACGAGTGCATTGTCCAAATTTGTGTGGTGGATGTCCAGTAATGTTACGGCGTGAGCGAATTGGATCACATTTGGTGCACTGCTGTGCGTCGGTTGTTGTCTGCGCAATACAATGGAATCGACGAGTTTTAAGCAATTTTGCAAAAAGGAAAATGAAACGTATTGCAAAGGGACTCGACACAGTGCCTCCTCGTCCCCGTATCGATCCCGCTGAGATCGACGTTTATGCGGCCATCGTTGATCAGGTTCGCCTAATTTATTGTCTTTTGTTTTTGTTTTCGATTTTTGATTGTTAAACCGAAAGGTGAACTCGGTCATTCGGCAAACAGAATGATGTAAAAAATATGGAACT
>JPKZ01002647.1:120946-134363 GCA_000803305.1 Toxocara canis | reverse complement strand
AGTTCAGTGTTAGAGCTCCCGCTTCATATGCGGGAAGACCTGTTGCGTATCAGAGAGCGTTTTGCATTCTTTTAGATTTCAACTTCTGTGCAGCTTGCTTGAATATATTGGTGTTTTAAAGCTTTTTTTTTCTGTCTGGGATCCTAAATATTGACATTTTGGCCAGTTTCTATGCTACTATAGTGAACATGTCAGTTTGCATGACAGTTTCAAAACGATGAGAACGTGACAAAAAATAATAATGCGAGTTTTTTTTTGGCGTTACGTATTTATTCGTTTCACAACCGGCACGTATACTTTGACAAAAATTTGATGAAAATTGTCAAAATTTGACATATTTGAAAATGTTGCCTGAATAAAGTTGTCAAATACTATCTATATTGCAGGAGAAATTACGAAAAAAGCGCAAATCTCCATTTGAGAATTGTTATTTGTGCAAAATTGATCCGACTAGTCAACATCTTCATACGTTGGGCAATTTTATCGAACAAAAAGATGAAGAGATCGACATAAAAATACCAATCAAAATATCACTTATTCCGTCATTCTACGAGCAAAGAAAACTCTATGTAAGTGTGAAAGAGGATTATTTACTTTTCGATTTAATCATTCGATTTGCCGTTGTGTACAGCGTGCCAAAATTATCTGTTTTTTTAAAAATGTGTATAGTATATTATTTATTGTCGTATATTTCTAGCTCCACATATTAATTTAATTAAAATTTCATTATTTGTTGTTGTTGTCATGCGTTACTCATTCCACACAAACAGTTGTTACTTTATCTGGTAAATACTACATATATTACTAGTGTCTGTTTTCTGCAGTCACTGTTGAGCTCTTTTTTATAGACTTACTACAACTTTTACATCTCTGTCGTTCTCATAGAACTGAAAGCAGATGAGCGAGTCTAATGTGCTCTTTTATGTTAATGCTGTGAAGTAGTACATCTTTGCTTCTTCTATAGGTCTTCTCTAACAAACGAACTGTCATGAAAATACCCGAGATACGAGATTATCAATAGGCTAATCTCTAGATACCATATTACACACTACTGTACATCAGAGCGGAATACTTACATCTTATTAGAGAAAAGTTGATAGGAACATGAATGGAAGAAGGCAACGCATTGATTGTTTGATTGGAATCTTCGCCTAGCATAACCGTTTTGTGCGTTCAAATCAAAAGCTTAAAATTTATACTTTCCTGAAATTTTCGTTGGTTTTTTTTTAAATGGATCGGTAAAATTGCCAAAATAGTGATACCCTATCCTGCGCTCAGTAGCATTTGTTCGAATTCTTCGAGGAGATGAGAGCGTTTATTCCTCTAAACTTTTTGAAAGAATATTTAGGCTTAGTTTCAACTTACACAGTGCATGTGTATATTAATCGAAATCAAAGTGTTATCGAGTGATCATTTGCTAGCTTATATTTCCGGTGAGGCAGTTTTGCTCTGATAACCAGTAACCAGTATAACCAGTATGACCGGATTTTTTCCCTCTTAAAAAAGCGCAGAAGCATTGACAGAGACCGCAAATAGTATAAGAAGCGAGCATTTTTTAAGGGAATCACTCAAAATCTTTATAGAGTAAACAGCAGTAGAAAGTCCATTTGAACAAAATGTGCCTCACTGGTGCTAGAGAAAAGCGACTGGATTTGTTTGAGTTTTATAAGTTGGTATTGCTTTCAGGTTGATATTGTTCGTGAGCATTTGTCTGCATTTGCGCGTAAAGGTGAAAATATGGCTTGTTTTCGTGCGGGTATTACTGTTTACACGTTTTGCTGTAACGAAAGCTTTCGACGTGATGAATATTGCGATCACTATGAGTTGTGCCATATGGATGTCGATGACTACATTGGTCGATGCCCTATGTACACAGATGGATGTCCTTTCTTTTACTATAAAAAAGCACCCAAATGGGGATCACTCAGGTTTGAAGATTTATTCTTTAGTAATGTTTTTTTTTGTTGTTGCACAACTGAATTACCGTTTGCTTAAGAATTTTACCGATTGAGAAGCAAATGGTTAATGGATACGTCAAAATTACTTTTTAAAAATTGATTAAGTATAATTTGGCTCCACTTGAAGGTAACATATAAGATGCGGAGAAAAAAATTGGTTAAAGTTCCATTTGATGATCAAAGGCTACAGCGTTCTTAACACAGTTTCTAACGCGCTACCTATTTCTGACTGTATCAGGAAATTCTAACGCGTTATAACACTGTAGAGTGCTACATATTTCTGATTGTATCAGGAAATTCTAACAAGTGCTTTTACAAGAATTACCTATCGCGCGTTAAAGATATATGTCTAACAACAAAAGCGATTAGTTGCACTTCTATCTGAGAATATGCTAAATGAAACGTTTGATATGAACGTTGCTATGAAACAATAAACGTCCTAGAGAGTTGTAAAGATAGGAAGAAATAGGAATAGTGATATGATAGCAGAAAAGAGCAAAAACTTTGAACGCTAGATAGTGTCTAATCGAAACACTCGTTTCCCGGTGCGCACACTAACCATTACTGCTTATTTAACTTCACTTTGCAAAATACGTTTCAAATTTATATGCATATGCACAGAATGATTAACACAATGTGCTACAACACTTCAACAAAAATGTGATAACACTTTAATAGTTAATTGCGTTACAATTTCATGCGGATTTTATGGGCGAAATCAAAATTGTTAGGCAGCAATATCTTAATATTTTTACTGCTATTTATTGCATAAAACATGGAATGTCTATACAACATTTTTTAAATCTCTTAGCAACCCGTCTTTTATCCGAATTATTTTTTAAAATAAAGAGTTCACTTTTTTGGTAATAATATGTAATTTGCTCTCAGCTTAATTATATCTGCATTAAAATTTTAGCGCATGTCATTCTAATCTTAATCTGTTGTATGCGTATATCTTTTTCCGAATTTTCACTTAAATTTGCTAATATTTTTTTCAGGTTTAGTGAATACTTATCGTGTGTTATACATTGTCCACCAGAAGTGCCAACAAAAATTCCTTATACGGGAATATCACTATGTGAATTGCCCAAAGATGTATTACATGAAATTGTTCAATATTTGGATAGTTGTTCATTGCGATGTTTATCCGCAACGAATCACTATTTGCGTCGATTATGTTTCGAGAATTTTTGTTCCGCATCAATGGTGCATATCAAATGGGAACGATCTGAAACGCATAGTTGGTATGAGAAATGCTTTGTAAGTTATATCACTTTTTCTTTCTTATTCTTTATTCATCTTTATAACGGATATAAATTACTTTTATATAAACATACAATTTTTTGCTTATCTTGTCATTGCGAATTCTTTGGTGAAATATTATTGCTGAGAATTTATAATTTCATACTTTGATTATGGGAGTATATACTTTGATCCTTTTTGTGTCCTGATTTTAATTACTTTGATTATATACTTTAATATATATATATATATATATATATATACTTTGATACTTTGATTTCAATATTTAATCTGAGAATAGCTGAACCATTTTTAACTTATAATCTACACTGACTGATTAACGCTCTAAAATGTATTTGAATATAATGCACAGACGAATGTTATTATGTACCATTAGTGATGGGTTTATCGGTGTGAGGTAATGAGAAGAAAATTCATTTATCTCATTTCTCTTTAAGGTTTCACATGGGATTTCATTTATAGCTACCATAGATAATCATTTCTATTCCTAGTCACTTATTTACTGGTTTTGGCCGAATTGTTGGCAAGAAAATAACGAATGTCTAAAAATGTCTCTATGAATGTCTTAAGAATATCTCTAAACGATAGTTTTTTTTTTCGGTGACTTATTCGAGAAAAGTGTTCTTTGGTCATTTTAACATTCACTATGTGACTTGCGTTAAGCCTTGTTCTTTTTCTTTTTTTTTTGCAAAAGGTTCATCTACAGATATCCTCATCGATGCACAACTTCCACACAGTTTATACTTACCAGAGAGAGAGAGAAAAAAACGAGCAACTTGTTTGATTGTCTATTTTAAAACTCTATTCAGTTTGCACTCTTGATATTTTTTCAGTAGCAAGAACGACTTCGCTTGGAATAATTTTTAAAGTTTTGGAACTTTTTTTTACAAAGTTTGTGAAATTAAACCATGCAATAGTTTTTTTTTCAGGTTACGAAATTTGTAGAAAATTTAAACAAGTGGGAACCATATAAAAAGGCCTGTCAGTAATGGTAATGCAAGTAATGGTTGTAACGAACAAATAGTTGTAGTATGCAGAGGACGTGGAGAGTTCTTTCACAATTTAGATTGCTAGGAACGGGTACCATAATATGCCTTTATGCTACATATAGCGGCTTCGATGAGGAGTTCAGAAAATGAGGGCAAGGAGAAGGAGTGAGGACGGATGAATACAAAGTATAGACGTACTTACTCATTTTGTCCTTTGACACGTTATCATGTATGAGTGTGACCGGCTTCGTTTTTCACTTGAGAATGATGAAGGTGGTGTTACCCCAACCTCCGTCCTCGCNACCCTCTCCCACCTTCCCCTTCTCCCGCATTCTCCTGGTTTCGACGCTGGTATTTCCGGGATAGCATGACTGACATGAAATTATAGGTTCTGAAACAAAATTTGTTTGTTTAGGTTGCCGCATAACATCGAGATGATATTTTCTAAATAATGAATGTTTCATTGGCCAAAGAAGAATGATTTAAAATAAAATGAGCTTTACGATAAAGTAGTTTACAAACGTTGTTTTCAGATGTGGGAATTCAGTACGAGTCAACGAAGAATCATCGATTGGAATAATCAATCAACGTTACCAATAAGTGATCATCTTTGCGAATGCGAATTTAATGTTGCTGAAAAATATGAAGCTAAAAAGATCGCACTTCCATTTATGGCACATCAAAAGAATTGACTGTTATTGTGTTTGTACGGGTAACAGTATTGTTGTACTCATTTTTTAAATTCGTTTTATGACAAAGTTTCGATTCCAAACTCCGGACCCGTCCTCCTAGCAAGCGGTCGGTGGCTTTCCGGCTTCCCAAAAGGGGCAAGGGGGAAACTTTATTTCATGTGCATAGTGAACAAGAAGAAGAAGAGGAAAGACGGGAAAGGTTTGTGCGGAATCTTATAGTGTTTTATCTTATTGTTTAAATCGTTCTTATGTATTGCTGCTGGTTGTTTTCAACTCATCACAAATGTTCAGCTGGAGGGAACGGGGAGAATAGTATGTGCTGTTTTGGGAATAGAGAACAATATCGTATAGTAAGCATATGGAATGGCATTGACATATTGAGGACGACCTAAAGGGGAAGGGAGAGGAGAAGGAACGATTGATCTGGTTGACTCGCAGGAGGAGGCTTGGGGTACAAAATCCGGAACTTTCCTTAAGATAGCCAAAAATATATGTTTATTAGGATGATCTCGCACACCTGTAATGACAATATAAATTCTTCAGTGTTTCCTTTTGGCAAATTTTTTTAAAGCGTTAAACGTTAAAGTACATGGAAGAACGTTAAACGCTGAAAAAATAATAATATGTGCTGAGACAGAAGTGGGAAGCTGGAAGCATGGTATAAGGAGAAGAAGAAGAAGAAGAAGGAGAAGAGGAGGGAGGGAAACATTTTATTTATCGACTATTTTTTTCTGATTTTACAAATTTGAAGCTTTATATATGTGAATTATGTGTACTTTGTCCTTACTATTTGTACTTTGTACTGTTCATATGTACTCAGTAAAAATATACTGTAATTGTACAGCTTATATTTGGTTTTGAACGAGTAATTTAATTTGTTTCATTCTCCTTCATTTACATATCATCAAGTGCGCAAATTCACTACCACTGGCTCAATCACTGGTACAGCTCGATTTACTGTTTTCTTCATCTATAAAAAAGGCGGTTTCTTACTAGAGCGCTTAAATGCAGCAAATACAGCTGCCTGAAATGCTTCAACAACCACATCAACAGTGTTACTTTTGAACAATCGGGCAGGTGTCTAAATCAAGTATGGTTCGCTCATATGACTATAGCCATGTTTGTTCCTGTGCAATGCGACCTTTGGTGGAACGCTCAAAATTACCAACTAATCGATGATTACTCACAGGTGTAAAATTCCTTTTAACCATCGCAACAGAGTATATGGTATGTTCATAGAACATGCCTGTAATATAAACATGCATCTGTGATGCCGTCATCATAGCTATTTGTAATGTTTTCGTGTGCGGCTTGATTCCGCATTTATGAATGATCATCATTATTTCTCTTTAAATGATGAAAGAAATCCGCTTCATAAGTATTATTGCTGAGCGAAGAAGTGCCTTTGTCGTCGAAGTGGAGGCTATGTTTTCACCTTGCTCGAAAATTTACAGTTGTTCATGCTGAAGACCATGTGTCGAAGGAGAGCCTCTATTCATCGTACTACTGTACTTACATATCTGCTTATTGTTCCTTATATACTTAATTTCCCATAATGAAACTATAAGTTAAAGTCGGCGCAAGTGTAGTGCCGTAAAGTCGAAGTACCTTTGTGCCATTTCGATTTTCGTCCAGTTAAGTGTATCATCTCTTCAAGCGAAAACATGATTGTTCGACTTTAAGTTTCTCGAACTGTAAATTGCTCGTTGAATGAGTTCAGTGTGACGTTTTGTATTAGTAACAATCCACTTTCCACGTTTAATTTCGAGAAGCGAATAGCAAATAGCAAAGAAATGATAACAGTGAAACGAAGTGGTTGATGGATGATAATTTATCATTTTAATTTTCTCCTCTCGTTGGTCCCGTTCCACTCTTACAATGAGATTTATGTTGTGTTTAATGATTTCGCTGTTTTTCGTCAAACATCAATTCACATTGTTTTTGCAGCATATTAAACGAAACAACAACATAGGCAAATAAAAATTGAAAATTTCAAAAAATATTCACAAGTTGGAAAGTGTAAAAATTAATTTTATTTATGAATTGCATTTTTTTTTGCGCATAAAATATCACTTCTTATTAGAATTTCTTACTTCGGTTAGAAAAAATAAACAAAATTTCATAGTGCACATAATGTAAACTTTTATCAACGAGATAAAAATAGCTTAGAAATTCTATTGCCAACTTTGATGTTTTTCTCATAAAATTTTCAAAATTAACTACAAACTGGGTGCCCTAATAATAAGCGATTGACAAATTTATAGTTGGCAAGACAAATTCAAAAGCGTTTACTACTTACTGTTTATGATCGTTGCTGCACTTTCGTCATGCCATATGTATTATTCTACATTACGAATTTTTTTTTTTTGAAGAGTTGCCTAGAAACTGTTGCTAACAACACAAATTACACAACAACAACTGCTAATAAAAAGCAAACGGATATAAAGCATATGGCACTTCACAGTTTGTTCATGGTACTTCAAATAACATCGCTTCATAACACAATTAAGAAGCGCTTCTATACGATTATTGTTTTGCTCTTTTTAAACGTTCATCTTATGCCAATGAAGATATGCTGGCTATCAAGTAATGCAAATATATAGGCATTTCCCGTATCTAAAATCCAATTTTTCTCTTCTTATTCAAAAGAGTTCAATTTATCGAATCTTTTAGTACTGTTCGTCGACTTTACTCATAAATTTATGAAAATAATTCATAATATATTGTAGTATTTATTTTTGAATGAGAATATTGATAAATGCAAATTAGAATAACCACGTGTATATACGATGGCATCGTTTCTTTGAGAGGAATTTTTTTTTTAAAATTCGGTACGACGATTTTGCAAAAAAATTTTCTCTACTGAAAGCACAAAAATGTCTTTATTCAAGCGCATAAATTTCATTATCGAATCAGGCTAATACAAATCGCTTTGAAAACGAGTTCTTGAAGCATTTAGTTTACGAAAAATATTACAGAGGAAAAAAAGATAAACTCGAGGAGAGTTTTTTTGACCGTTCGAAAACTTAGTGAAGTTTGTAATTCTTTTTTTTTAAATATTCGTGATGAAATTTTCAGTATATTGTATGCAATATTGTTTCGTTATCAGCGACATCGCCACTACTTTCGTTTAGTTAAAAATCACTTTTCCGTTCGCATCAACTTTACTTTTCGTATTGCACAGATCAGTTTTTTTTAAAAAAAAGATAACAACTGAATAGTTAAACATAACACTTTAGTGTATTACAGTTCGTATTTGGTCAGTGTTTAGAGGTGATTTTTTAATGAATGGTTTTATATTTTCTATGAAACGTCGCCCCAATATTGTATAGAATATCCATCAAATATCGACAATGTATGGAATTATTCCATTTAGTCTTCATTCAAAAACTGGCGTTTCCAATATAGCAGCAGATAAATGAGCAATATTGCGGCTTGGGCAAACAGTTACGAACAGAATGCTGCCGAATCTGATCGGTGCGTATATGCTGTTAAAGATGATCATAGCTATGCCGCTAAACTGCGAACAAAGTAGCAGTTTACTTGATGAGGAACAGGTTGGTTACTGCTTTTATCGAGACGATAGTAGTAAGAAAGCGAAAAAGTGTGTACATTTTTTCGAAACATTGAAAATAACTCTTTAGTGAGTATTGCTCATCCTTGGCACAATCAATCCCTCCTCTATCGACTTTGGTCTGTTTCTCGTTTTTTCTACTTTCCTTTCACACAAAGTAAAATACTGGCGAAACGTTGCATGATAACTTCAATGTTTTCTTCTTAAGTATGACAGCCTTAAAGTTTAAAGAATTCCAGTTATTGGCACACTCAAAACGTCACGTATTTTCAAATTCAATTACATTTAATGCGCAGTTCAACTTATGGTAGTTTATGTTTTCCGATTCAATGTATTATAAAAAGATATCAGAATCAATCGTTAAAACATTTGCGAGTGGTATTAATTTTTTTTTTGAAGGGGGATGGGGGGAAGGGAGGCAGGGGAGGGGAGCAAACTGACTCACACAAGAACTCTTTAGGCTTCATAATTCTGCCACCTGAGCTAGAGTTATGAAATTTGACACATACAATCTCACTCAGAGGTCACCTATCCACAACTTCAAACCAATTCGCCGAATCGAGGAGAATTTATAACTTTTTACAGGATAAAAAATTAGCATACGTTTCATTAGTTGGGTCGTATATTGGATTGCAGAAAGCGAATTAGAGAATTTGTGCGATCGGTGTGGGTAACGTATAAAATTCGAATATTCGCTACCATACATTTTCACATCAGATGACAAACGGAAGAGTCTAGGGAACAAATGATTACAAATAAACGGTAGGAACTTCCTGATCACTTCCTCATTTCAGATAGAGTTGCCCATAGACCATGTGGAACGCCCATGTGTGAAAGTGTCACCAAACGTTGACGATTGTTTTGTGTATGATAAACGTTTACTAGCGAGCACTATCGAACAAGCATTGCATACTTTCCCCGATCTGAGCAGCTATGATTTCGACAATGAACCTCTCATTGACGCTGAGGAATTTACGCCTACGTCTTCAAAGGATTCCGTTCTACTTTCGTCCCAAAAAATGCGAAACTATAGTTCAGAGGTAAGCAAAATTTTTGCCATTAAGTAGGGGTGAAAAAATTGAGCATAAAAATTTAAAAAAAAAAGAATAAAATGTTTTGCAGAGAGATTTGTATGAATAAAATTGAAGTTTTTGAAGTTTTTTTTTTTCCTTTAGTGTTTTTTTTGTTACGATTCACAGTAAGTTTTCAGCAAATGTTAAATATCTATGATCATTTTCATTTTTTTCTTACGTTACGCGTACATAAGATTTGTTTTTGTTAAACTATTCCAAAGAAATCATTTTTAAATATATTGATTGTTATGAGACCAATTTAAGCATAATTTTTCTTTAAAAAAAACTCTGTTATACTGTAAGCTCAAATATTTGTCTTTCAAGTACATCTTTGACTATATGTGTTCATTTGTTCGGTACAAAATCCAATCTCACTAAATCGACCAAACAAAACACCTATTAAATAATGTAAAGAAGGTTATACATAGAGTTGTTTTGATCATTTCGCATAGCTTAGCACAGTCCCACAATCGCATTGACAACGTTGAAAAGGTCACCAATACGTGCTCATCAAACGATCATCCATTATCTTTAAGTAAGGTTAATTGTTTGAAAATTGATGAATCGAAATGGATATTGATGTCATGCTAGAGGTTACAGTATTTGTT
Organism: Toxocara canis; assembly: GCA_000803305.1. NCBI lineage: Eukaryota > Metazoa > Nematoda > Chromadorea > Rhabditida > Toxocaridae > Toxocara > Toxocara canis. The sequence continues at coordinate 124,206 of JPKZ01002647.1, read as the reverse complement.
TGTTTACAGGCAGAATATAGCTGCAAGAGTGCCGAATGTCTATCATGTAAACAAGTTGTGATAGAAGCGTTTACAACTGCAAATATGAAACCATCTCATTTGGATGATCAACGCTCTCGTTCTTTGCTTGCGAATGCTTCGCTATGTGAGCAAATTCTATTTCGAAAATTTGGGCATGTAAGCAGTCTGATCATTCTTAAATATCATTATTTTATACCAAGATTTACCTACATTGGAAAGTATTCTAGCGATATTGCCTGAATAAAGCTGCGTATGTTTGCTTTCTTTATAGAAAGATGAAGAAACGATAGCATCCTCTCGTCAAAAGATCATCCTCACTTCGGTATCGACGAGGAAACGTTCTAAGATCTTTGGCGGATATGTAAAGCGGCAGGTCGTTGAGAATGCTAATTAAAATAATGATATAGCATGGATTTCGTATATATCATATTTTTTTCGACAAAGTACTACTATTGCCCGACAAAGTTATGCAGTATGTTATTATAAAATTGCGGTATTGTTCTATACAGCAGGCGCTACACAAATGCTAGAGAATCACTCGGGCGTTAATGTTGTTTTGTTTAATCGCAGTTTGAGTCATCCACAGTTAGGTGAAATAGAGTGAGCCGACGGGTACACCGTATAAAATAATACATGCAATCGTGCTCTTATAGAAAAACTGTCAATGCCATTTCGTACGTATCAACATCTAAATGAATGAAACTTAACAAAAAAAAATAATTAATTTTTAGAGAAATTTTGGAAATATTGTCACTTCATCGTCGACAATACCATCCTTAGAAATTGACCCACCTAATCATCGCCTTCAAGCAGTCAACAACAACTCGCTGCATACTCCAGGTAACACGATTATCACTCAATGCCCCATACTGCAACACTTTGAATGGGCGTCATATCAGGGACTTTGGGGGGAAGGTGGAGTGGGTGTTTGCGGGAGAGAGAGAGTTACGGAACGATTCTAGAAAATTCTTCCACTTCTCCTAATACTTCTACCGACTTTTTTCGTCCCTCAATAAATTGTTTTCGCTAACTTGACAAGTCGATAGTCTACGCACTCCTTCCCTTTTCCACTAAAATCTTAAGCTTGGCCAAGCCGATTTAATTTAGCTGTCATTTATCGGCTTCTATCACTGTCCTTTTGGATCATTGCTTCTGTTTCTTTCATCGATTAGTGAGGTGATGATGGAATATGACTTTAGCAAAAATCACGATCTCATACGAACGATCAGAACGGTAAACAAGACGCCTCGTCGGGGAATGAGTAACAAAATCGTTTACGAGCAAATGTAAACAGTAGTCCCATGCAGAACGAAAATATGGATATTCTTTTGCTCAAGTTTCGGTCGTTTTGCGTGATTGAATTGACCACTTTTAAAAGAGGATACAGCCCGTCGCCAAAATTTCTTTCCTCATAAAATCTTTTTTATTTGCGTTTCTATGTTTTTTTTGGTAACTTCTCTTTTTCCTTTTTGTGGCCATTTTAGAGATCTCCTCTATAATCTTTTAACCGAAGCTATCACCTCTCAACCTAAGCATGAAGGAAGTATTGTTGTGCAAGAATCGATTTCAGTACTGGGTCAAGCGATGAGTTTCGGTCGCAGTTACAAGAAGGGCAATGAGATCGAGAAGGGCTGGGCTGGTTTATGCAGCCTTTCCTGGCAATGGCGACTACTGCCTGCTGTCTACTTCCCGCGAGTAATCAACGAGGTAGCATGTGATAACAACGATTTATCTTGCCTTGGAGGTACAAGTTTTGTAATTATTTTCTAATGGTACATGCTGAGCATACAGTCAGACTAGGATATAAAATGGAGAAAAAATCAGAACGGAGAGGTGGAGAAAATGGGGAGGGGGCTGAGGAGGGAGGGGGGGGAGTGAGGGAGGAGGTGATGGAGGAGTAGCATAGATAGAACGAGGATAAGAACCACTCAGCAGATATAGGGTGCACTTCGTAGACAGTTTTTGAAGTGAATTCCGATGAGGAGGACTTGCGATAATGGGCGAAAAAATTTGCTCAGTTCTTTTGCAAAATGACATTTCTGCAAGAGAACCGAGTATCGTTTTTATCTCGTCACGGTGTATTTTCTTCGCGTTTTCCATGTGGAATTTCGGTTTAAAAACCGATTTTACGCAACGGTCACTACTTCTGCTGTAGTTTTCATTCTTTCTTCTTTTCTATTCCCCTCAGTAGTCGTTTACTTTCACTAAATCGACCGGGACTGTAGGTAGGTATTATACCGTTTATGAGAAGAATAGGTCGCTCACAATGCTAAATATGGATAGCGCATCTTTTATCGAGTCGAAATAAGTGAACATTTATCATATCATTTGGTTGTTTCCATCCGCAGTTTTGAGACTCAATTTGCGAGATAAGTCTCTTTTAGACCAAAGTGAAGCTGTGCAAACTAACCGTTGTTCAGGAAAGGGCAGTTGCCGTCCTGTTTATCAGCCGATTAGTGTTTTTCGTAACAATGGCACAAAGCAGAAGCCGCACTGGATTGCCGAATCCGTGGATCGCATCGCATCCTGTGAGTGCCGTGTCAGGATGGGTTTACACTTCGCTGCTGCTAAGTTGAATGGTCGTTTGTAAGTAAAACGTTTTACTAGTTTGCTTGTCATCTTTGCTCCTTCCATGCTTTTCAGCAAAAATTCCAACAAAAATTCAACAAATATTTATATATAATGTATATACATACATATATGTATATATATGTATATATATGTAAACATAATACTCATTCGTTCACTTATTTTTTAAATTTCAAAAGGCATACAACGCAGTAACATCGCCCTAAATATCACTGGTAAGCTTCAGCACTAAATATAAACTGCTTAAAAGTTGTCGTTTCAGTAAAATCGTGTGATTAAGCCGAAGAACTGCTGAAAGGAAAATACACACCTCAAAACGCGAAAGAAATGCTTGCGCTGTGTACTGCATAGGAGGAATCGCATGGCTACTTTATCCTTGTCGCCCTCCCACGTAGGCTGGAAAGGGCAAGGGGGTGAGAAGGAAGTGGAGAGGGATAGTTGTAAGGCTACTTGCGGTCAATAGGTCGACGAGGTCAGGACTGAAATTTAGAAAAAAAGTTTAGCAACGATGTTCCATGAAGGCGTCTTTTCCTAACGTTGGGCGCTTTTAATATTTGGTGACCTCTAAAACCCGTCGAGGATTATTTCAACAGTTAAAGATCATTTTCGTTACAAAAACAGTGACCAAAAAAATTTAGTGTGAAAATATT
>JPKZ01002647.1:81106-109911 GCA_000803305.1 Toxocara canis | reverse complement strand
GTTTAGATATCCTCGGTGTGCTAACTGTCCAAGTAAGCCACGTGGCACTTTGAAGTTTTACTTATTCATTCGTTCAGTCAGTCAATCTCGAAAGTTAAGCGATATCTTTAGCGCTAAATTCTCTATCAATTATTAATGCCACAATTTGTCAACAGCACTTAGTTCATCGGAAAAAAAATCATTCGGCTACATTTTATTCAGTTCTTTGAGCAGAATGGCAATGTGAGAAGAGATACTCGAAATGTTTTGAAAAGTCGAAAAATATGTGTTTTATAAAAAAGCATATTCAAGGGATACAATCGTTAAATACAAATCGAGAGATATTTTTGGTCTGAATTATATTTGCGAGTAGTTGACATCATCGGGGTCCACACAATAGGCCTTTATTTGTTATCTACTCTGCATATTTTTAAAGCTAAAAGATCGATAAGTGTAAATAGGACACGCTTTTGAAAACATACAATGGAAATGTCGGTATTAAACTGCCATAAAATACAACTGGCATATTTCTAAATTTTGAAAGAAAAAAGTAATTCCAAGAAAGAATTTTTCTTGAAGAAACTTCAACTCTTTGGAAAAATGACGGATGAAGAGAGCCGTCGAAAATCTGTACCGCGATACTTCGAATCTATGAAGCGGAAGCGTGTGCTTTTAGTAAAATTCTTACAATAGTCTTCCGTTTAGTAAATCATGAAATTTTGCTTTCATTCGTAACACTCAACAAGTCTGTCACCGTTAGTATACTCTACATGAGGACCTCGTTGCTATTAAAACTGTACCGCAAAAATATTACGGAAATTGGCGTCAATCTGATGCAAGTGCCTATGGCGCAAATGTCTTCGAACCCTATATGCACGTTTCATTTTATTAGTGTCCATTACGAACAGCTCTACCTTCTAAAAACCATCATATATTAACATCGAACGTTCACCTTACTTTCATCTAAAGCTCAATTTTCGATTTCGCGTTGGTAGTCAAATTTTTAGCTAACTGAAAACTAAACTTTAAATTTTTCGTAACGTCCTATCTCACAGTAATATTAATCTGTTTGATCATATACTACGCGTCTGCCTTTCAGATCACATTTTTTGTGAACCCAACAGATAAATTATAGATCAAAAATATACGTGATAAATAGTCAGTATCTGTTCAATAAATAAGGTGACCGATAGACAGTATAATGATAGCGAAGCTTCACGAACTATATAAACATAAGTTACGTGGATATTAAGCGGTTTTTTTAACCGAAAAAGTAAATGCAAAACCGCAGATCTGCATAAAACTCTTTGATGAGGGTGAAAAACTGTGAAAAGAATAGTGAAAAAATGCGAACAGTTAAACAGTTTATATAACAAAAATGAACGCACCTCTTAAAAGGTGAGTCGATCATCGGTTGCAATCTTTGCGATGTGAATCTTCTTAGGCCTGACATCGTCTCATCATCATTTGGTATTACTAATACCATGTCGTCCGATCTTAAACATTTGCATTTTAAAAATATTATCATCAGCTTGGTCGTCGTTTCATCCTACAACAAAAAGTAATCTCATAATACACCGATTTTATGGAACATTAGTTGCTGTGTTTCAATTTCGAATAAAATGACTAAATCGAACACAAAAATTGATTGAATCCGTACGTATCGTTAAGAATGTCAAGAGAATTTTATCTATTCAAACCGACAGACTTGCCTCAGCTACTTATATAACCTCAATTATAGGCACTTGCATGTCGCACAGTAAAGCTGAGATGCAGATTGTTGGTGAACGGCGCATTCATGGATTTGAAAAGCACAATACAAATATATCGCATCTCAGACAAATGAAGGTAGCTCAATACAGTAGCCTGCAATCCAAATCAACATTCATTCTAGCTATATATGCTCACCAGCACGCAGCATAACCCTTCCCCATCTCCCTCTCCCCTTCACAGACGTACCCCTTAAAACAGCACAACTTCGTCCGAACCCGAATCAGCCCTACAACTGCGTACGGCAGGCAGTATGAGGTATAAGTCATAACTAACAAATTTCGCAACTCTGGCTTCAGATGTTTGCAGACCGAAACCATCGGAGAGGCACAGATTACACACGTAGAAAAACACGCGCGCAAACACATGTACTCAAACAAAAAACACGCGCACGTGCACACACACGCACATGCAGACACACACACCACACACCACACACCACCCGTAAACGCACACCGCACACACGCACACACAGCGCACAACATACCTACCACGCATGCACGCACACGCACCGCACCACACACACACCACACGCACACACACGCACGCGCACCACACCACACACACCACACATCACACACGCGCACACAGACCAAACACACCATACATCACACGCGCGCACAAGCGTACACACACACGCACACGCACACGCATACACAGGAAGCGCACACTCAGACACAAAGGTACGCGGACGCGCTCAGAACATATGTGCAAAGTGACATGTCATCCTGATTTTGCCACCTATAGGCTCCAAGTGACATTGCACGCGTTTGTGATTTTCGAGAATTTGGAGTCTTTTCCGTATTAAGTTTCGATCCGAAAAAGTTTTTCTGAACATATATCAGGTTTCTTACCATACCATTAAGTTTAATTACCTATGTAATTAAATTCAATGGAGCGAAGTTTGCAAATTTTGGAAGACTGCAAGTTCTGCCGATATCTAAGAAGACGCGAGTCCGTTGAAAATATCTTTCGGCGACATTTTAAGGAATTCCAAAATGTGCTTTAGTATGGTCAGTGAGTACATCTGGGACGGTTTCGTTGAAGAAGCGACTGAAATAAAAAGCCAGTCAATTCTTACAAATTCCATAACGTTAGGTGAAAAGTCAACATTGCCTTCCATCCGAAGGGCTCAGAGATCTAAAAGCCATATTGCCATGAAAAGAGATAATCGCGGCAGCCGCTAACAGCGGATTTGATGCGCAACAGAAACGAATTCTGTCAAGTTATGATGAACCTGCCATTCGTCTCTTGCATTCTGTTATTTCCTCGTTTTGACCAAAGCTGCTGACTCAAGTCAATGCTGTCTTCTTAAACACTTAAATTATTACTGGCTTCGCAAAATTAACAATTTGGCGAAGGCAAAATTATTACGCAATTTTAGAGGTAGTAAACCAGTAGACACGAAAAAAACGGCTGACAGTTGGCCCAGATGAGAAAGAAGCGAAAGAATTTATAGTCAGCATCAATATTCATTGCGCAGCATTTTTAATAGCTGCATTCCGTGCAACTATCCGAAGATGGGCAGCCTAACGGGTGGAAAAATTCCTAACTGCGTAGATTACGATGACCAACTCCATCCTTCGCATGCCTTGGTGAGAGCTTCTGTCAGCGCCATGACGTATCGTGGTATTCAGACGTGTGTGCACGTCTATATATTTCATAGTCATATCTCGGGAACAGCAAGGCCACTCAAATTTGGTATAGTAAACGTATTGCACAACATAGGATTACCTGCTAGGCTCAATTTCATATAAATTCTTCTATCTTTGGTGAGGTTACTCATCATGAGCCGGAAAGAAATTGAGCATAAAATTCATTGGACCACTGACATATGAAAAAAATATGGATGAACTCTTAATTGGTCTTTTCATCAACTAAGTCACAAGTGAATAAATCTTTGGAATTTACATAGAAGGGATTGGGCTGGAGAAAATTTGAACTTCCATTAGCTGAGAGTAGTTTATGAAATAATGCAATAATTCACTTTGTGCGACAAGACGCTATCATCAGCGGACACCAATGCATTATATGATAGGTGTCCCACTTTCACCGATTGAAGGCAAATATCAACGCATATGTACATATAATGTGTGTGCTTGTACGTTCGTCTTCAGGTGCTTGTGAGTGCTCGTCTCTGGCAATTTAAACTCGAGAATCACTCAAGCCTGAATTATGAGGATCGGTAGATATAATCCGAGCGTTCGGTTTATCTCGCCTCGTTTCAGTCCAGGTCATTGGCGCTGGAGGAAGTTGCAGGTACTTAAAGATGCAAAAAAATTGTAATTTTGCAGCCGGTCAGGCTGTATTTTCTCCCAACAGAATCACATGGAAACTTCAGTGAAAGATTTCATGAAGGGGCAATGAGATTGGTTAGTGTATGTTTCTTCACTAATCACAGTAGCTTCCTGAATGCAGCTGATGTGATGAGTGAAGCTACCAAAGGACATGCCATACTTATGTGATACATTACCATTTGCTTTTTTTGTCCCTGATTTTGTTAAAAGGTTCGATAAACTTGTTCTTAGCTCAACGAATCCTAGGTTGCTTCACATTACTTCCTTTTCCCAACAAATGGATATGTGCAGTCTGCGTGTCACAATGAGATGTGACTTTCGAAGTCGCCATTCGTTCTCACCAAAGCGGTTTTAAGATCGTTCATCAACAAAGTATCCAAATAAAGCTGTCAGCAATCTTCATACATTTGCTATACGAGAAAACTCGTTAGCTTAACTCTCGAATAAATTATCGCTAATTTGAGCATATATTTCAATGGCTTGTGATGGTTTCCTGATTTTCCATTTCCTTACTGCTATACAATGTGAGCTCAAAGAAATAGCAAATACTTTGCGTGCTCTGCAGGAGTTACCGTAATAAACGTTTAAAACGTTGCTGAAAAAAAAAGAAAAGAAAAATTTATTGGTCTCAGAAATTGCTTTCAGGTAGATTGACGCTACTGATGATGGCCGACTTATAATAATTTGCTCGACCAATGAATTAACGAGTTTCTTCGTGTAACGGAAATACCTCTATGAAGGCACCACTATAATCGATCAGGAATGCAACATGGGAAAAAAAAAGAAAATTAGCCAAATGAGTGAAAAATACGATTGGCCAAATAAATAAATGTCTCTTAAATTAAAGATGATTTGAAAGTGACCTCATTTGATGTTAATTACAAGTTTATACCTGCAAGATTTCAAGAGATGATCACTTGTCGAAAATGACATACTTTTGGGGTCAATCGTCTACGATGCGGACTTTTTAAGTGTTTCTGTTTTGTTAACGGATAACCTGACCGTAGATGCCCATAGAAATTCTAAACCGCCTAACTGAAAAGAACAAAATTTTGTTCGCAAATATTTTGTTCATATTCTAGGTGAACTCTGAAGCGAATTCGGTAAAATAAATGGTTGGACAAGCAGTCACTTTCATTCATTTTTCTGGTTCTTCTCATATATATAAAACCCATTTGTAAGCGTTTTCACAATAATTTTAATGCTTCTCGAAAATTTGAGCACTTTCGAAGCACATTTTGACGGCGTCATATATGTGCATATATGTGGGTACGTGAGGCTGTTCTTTAAGTCGCGAACAATTCAAAGGTAGACTTTTCAAGTTTGGTGAGTATAACGTACAGCTTAGATCACCTTCTGCACTCATTTTTCAAAGCAGTTCATCGACCCCGGAATTTTATTCGGGTTGTGTATTCAAGTGGGTTGGAAAACAAATCAATTTTCAGTGGATGATTTGTGGGTGCGATCGATTTTTTTTTCAATTTGTGCGATCGATTTAAATCAATTCGAATTTTCGGAATATGCGAGCTCTATGCAAAACCGGCTGATTTGCTTGGTGATTCACCAAAGCGTACATCGTGGGAATGTACGTCAGCTGCTGGCATACGCTTTCACTTGTTTTTAAATATTCTGACCTACGCCTGTCTCAGTATTATCAATAAAGAAAGAGGTACTATCGTTGGCCTAATTGAACGTTGATCGCTTCAAGCTTTTCATTAATCTTTTGCGCCATAAAATTCCACTGTGGGCAGCCACCATCAAATTCGCTAAAAGTTATCAACGTTTATCTTCTAATTAGCACAGAGCATTTGCAGAGGTTTTGCATTCAAGAGTGCCACATGTTTTGTTAATCGTTGTTCATGCGTTTAAAACTTTCTTTTTCTTCTGCATTCTTTCGTTATTTGTCAGACGGATCCGAATGTCTTACGCTGTTGTGCTATCTTTTTGTGTGTTAAATGCATGAACACAGCCACTGTTCACGTCATGGAGTTAAGAAGACTCGAAAAAGACAACAATAAGCAATGAATTTTTCTCTTTACAGGAAAAGGGTTGAATGTTTGTCAATCAAACACAAATAGACATTGATGAAACTATAAAAACTAGAAGCAGCTAATGGTGATCGCATCGATGATAGCGAGCGCTAGATTGAAGCAATGAAGAAAATGAAAGACAGTACACGCTTGAATTCACTCGTGGATTCTGAAAGTGAACTCTTTTCACTTTCAACAATAAGAAATGTCATGTAAAAATATTCATAATTTGATTTCCTTAAGCGATTTCAAAAACAAAAGATGTCGTGATTTCTCGTTATAATAGCGTTTTATAACTCGATCTGTTGGGTAAAATAATTCCACAATGATCGATTGCATTTAATGATTAGAAAGGTGACTGCAACAGTAGAACGTGGAGGTGATCAATTCTGTCGCCAAAGTGTTACAAATATGCGGAATCATTATCTACCGATTCATATTTGTTGTGCATGTTTGAAAACTAGGTGAAATTATATAGTGTCAGATGGACGATCATACTACACAGTTGGAATGATAAATTCCAGGGATCGAACGAAAGCTTAGAAGGCAACCATTATGCGGCACCTTAAAAGAAGTAATGAAAATCTGTTATCGAAAAGGTTTGCTCATATGCGATAATTATGCGTTGGCATTCAACGAAAACTTGAAAGAAAGCTGATAGCCAATAAGGGATGTGCTTGTCGTTGTGATATGGAAGGGGGAAGGGGGGGGGGGGAGAGGCGGAGTTAGAGCTGAAAAAAAGTCATGTTAGATTGTCTTTGCAAGACTTGAGAGACTAGAATAAAGACTATGTTATTTGCGTAATCAAAACAATTTTTAACCATAGGCAAAATTGGAATGTTGATGCGGTGCAACGAATATTTCGAACTCTACTTTTCCACTCTTCCTGTCCCATTCAATCCTTTTTCCACTCTACTAGTCAATGCTTCTCCTCTGTTGCGCATTCCATCTTCAAAAAGCGTATGCTTAGGAAATTGCAAAATAAATGCTGAGATATTTAGTAATGGGAACACAGACGTTTTTTTTTTTCAATAAAAGACGTGCCATTTTTTGTGTGGTCTTTGAAGTATAAAGTCTTTAAAACGTAAAAACTCTTTGAAAAAAGTACAAAGTATGACGTACAAAATACAAGGTATAGGGTTTTTGAAGTACACAGTCGTTGAAACGTTTCGAATAAACGAAAATTTATCTAAATCAACTCCGTGCTATCCAGAACTGCATACCGATCCTCGCATTAGCACCGAAACGCGTTTCTTTTATCCGAAGTTTAGCATCGTGATGAATGATTTCAGCCATTGTCCATGGAATTATGCCGTTATTTTTGTTATTATTTTTATGCCGTCTTTTATTTTTAACAAGCACTAAGTGCTTGTTAAAAATAACGGCATTTTGTGGAGGATTGGAGAAATACATTTGTATATTTGCAAAACTGTAGAGAAATTTGTTCGTGTTATCAGCGGTGAAGAACAACAGTTCTCGTTTTCCGTATCTAAAGTATCGTATCATGTTCTAGAGGACTGCATCTGTCGCAAGAGCGTTATATACTCGTTTATTGCCACTCATAGAAACATTTTTTGAGGGTATCCGAAAGGTTTTGATGGCCTTGAATGACAGTATCATCTTGCGATCTCTGGTCTAGCAGATGGAAAGGAGAGAACATCCAGCACTCGCAACTTTTATCAGTGATAATAGGTGAAGTTATCAATGATCATTAGATTGATTGCCGAAGTCTCGTTTTGCATTTATTGAAGGAAGATACGATGTGATAGCTTTTCAAAGTTTCCAGAGACCTTATCACGCGTAACGAGAGCTGTATGTGTGCGATGTTCCCTAAGTAAAACATAAATATATTCTAATAGAGTGTTACAGCTTACCGTAGATGAGCGGATGGTATTGCATGAACATTAATGTCGAAGAAGAGAGGAGCAACAAGAGCACAAATGAAGCCACCAAACATCAGAGTTCGCATTCTGAGGCGGCTCGCTTCGGCAGCTGGACACTTTTCGAATAAGAACCGCCCAAGAGTGTTGGCTCGTTTATAGTCACAACCCGTGGATTGTGTCACGATCCACCCACTATGAGCAATAGCCAATGCAATTATCGCTTCTAAAGATTGCTATTGTATTATTCATGGGAACTATCAGAAATTCGATAACTTACGAAATCAAATCGCTTTATGATCAAGCCTTTATGAGCAATAAACCACTTACTAATAATCATTAAGTTATATGTTGTTCAATTATTTATTAGAGTTAACAGTTCTACGATAATACCTTATACAATCGCAATCTTTTTCCATTTGGTTTAAATAGTCGGTGAATTAAAGATTATTTCAACTTGCCAGTACTCCATCCAGTCGTTATCTCATCTCGTCGTTATTTCGCTTACGTCATCATTAATTCACCTTTCTACCATTTGTCATTACCTAACCTGGCTACCTTACAGCTGCTCAAGACTCACATGGCTACCTATGATTAAGCAAATCTGGCTTCATCTGTGCACAAGGTTTTGAAATAATTTTACCAGATATGCTTAATAAGTTCCCTACGGTTCTTCCATAAACTTTGCGTCATTTCATCGATTTCTTGGCAGATTTACACGGTCCATATATTTCGCGCATAAATGAGTGGCTCAGTGCATTGAATGAGAAAGGATTACACAAAATGTTTTGATGTAGTTTGTTAAGAATGTCTCCTAAGACTAGAGCGCCGTCGAGTGGCTATTGAAGGGGAGTCGGCAAGATTTGTGCAGAGGCGTTTCCCAAGTGAGAATCACTTCGGTCAACATCGAATTCTTGGCCAAATGCCCTAGGCAGGGGCTGAAGGTGGAAGATGGAGGGTGGGGGAAGGGGCTGAGGACGAGGGGAAAGTATTGTTTATATCTTATTTCGTTATTTGCGTATATGAAGTATTGGGCTCTTCATTAATGAGCAAAAAACTTGTTGGCCTATCAAATGACCCCGTTAGGTGGTTTCACGTCGTGCAAAAGCGAAATAATTCATTTTCTAGTTGGTCAAAACTGTAACGACTAAATGTTACACACTAAATATGCCATTTTTGTGTAAGCCAACTTTCAGCATAAATGCTTCCGATTCCGGATGCTTTCTATGTTCGGAAATAACCGGCATCGTTTCCCTTTGGAGGCTGCAATACTTGTGTCAGTATTTTAGTTTTGTTACCAAAACATGAACTAGAAACGAGATAAGCAAAAATCAAAAGTGCCTCCTCACTATTCTAATTGCCATGCTTAAATGTTATTATCTTTTCAAGCGTAAGGCTCAAGCTGAACTTAAAACATCGCAATTATTTCAATAATTTCGCAATAATAGCGTCTCAAGAATCACTGTTAATGAAGCAGAATTCAGTATTTGTTTAAGAAGCTGAATTTTTATGATCTGTTGGCATGGAACGAAAAACTACTCGATCAGTAAGCACGGTAACGAATAATGGAGTAAATCTCGAATGTGAAAATGATCGAGAGGGAAATTAAAAATCGAAAGAAAATCAGAAATTATTTGGGAGATGAGTGATTAAATGAAAATGACGTATTCGCCGTACGCCTATTCGCTCAGATTACAATTTGATCGATTTGAACGATGGATTCATGGCCCATTTTTAAATAAAGGAAATCCGATGCATAGAATCGAGTATCTTTCATTTCAAATGAATTCACTTTAGCAGTTTGGCTTTCAGTCGTTACCAACAAGTTAATTATAGCTTATACCGTTATCATGGTATTGTTAACAGAAGAAGAGATAGAAAAGTGTAGGAAGCAGTTCGGAATCTAACTCTGGTTTCTCACTGCTCAGGTGAACGCTTGAAAGCATCAACAAGAATGCCCGAATATGATGACAAAGAATGAGAAAAATTATGCTGCAGGAGAATCGAAAGCATGAGAGTACAGAATCACACATAACAAAATGACCTCATAGAGTCGCAAATATGATGTAGTGGAAATGAGGGTGGTTCCATTTCAGCAACGTTGAAACGTAGTGCCGCCAGTTGTTGCACCATCAAGCCCAAACGTTTTGTCCACAGAATGGATTGAACAAAAAAGACGGATAGGTTTTTTTTAAATCGTGACCTCTAGCTGGATCGCGCTATGAACTAAGTTGATGGTAGTCGTTTCTTGATTCCATATTATAATTGTTGCATAGTGTCACTAATTTGCACGCTCTAATGGAATGATAACGCCGACGTAAGCAAACGAAACTCGTCCCCTCTTTTGCAATTACATCCTAATGGTGGTGTTATCTGCGGATCAGCATAGAACATCATATCCTTCACCGTGATCGCAACTATTCACAGGTGTTAGCTCGACGTGAAGTAGCATACTTTCGCTAAAACCTGCAACCAATCACCACGAAGGAAATGGAGGTTCTGGGCAGATTCGCATGAGGCATCATCATTGCGATAAAGAGGTAAGTGTGAGTACTGAAATGAAATAACGAAATTAAAATGAATTAGTGTGCAACCCCGCAAGGTTTTAAATGCTAAACGGTATTATGGCATGGTGGAGAGCAATCATCTATGTAAACTTTCAACTAGAAAGTCGATGATCTTTTTCTGTAAACTAGACAAGGAATGATCAGTATGAAGACTTGTTGCTAAAGAGCTTTTTTCTGTATGCTGGTTAGGTACGGCTCGACAAGAGGTCCGGAATCTCCGAATAATGTTATGTTTTTCTTTCTTAGGGCACAGTTTCAGCAGGTATCCAATGTTAGAATCAAGGAGCGAATAAATGTTCAGAAAGTATAGAAATGCACTACTGATAAACATTTCTTCCTAAGCTGTTCGTTGTGACAAAGGGATCAGCAGATGACTACCTTAAGATTTGCTTGAAATCGATATAGTAAATGAATGATTCTGGCTTAGGAACGGAATTGCTGAAAAGTTGAGATGAAGTTAGCAGGAAAAGACAATTTGAGCTTCCCATACGCCATCCAGCCCAATGAGTGGAGTTGTACCAGCATACGCAGATTGATTGCCGATTGTTGTAGGCTATTTTGATAATACTTTTAGCACATCGCTTAGCGTTAATCCACATTATTCTAGAAGATATCTTTTCACATCAGTTGCTGTTTTTTTGAAGGTTTAAAATTCAAAGCCATATATTTTTTTTTTGGTGTTAACAGTTTAATCGAAAACTTCGGAAAATATCGTTAGTGAGAAAACTTGAATGGTTTTTATTCGTTTTTCCCATTCGTTTCATAAGTTGAGCAGTAAGTAGATTGTGGGAATAGCAGTAAATAAATCAACGAATAATCGGTACGCAATTCATAGCTTGTTCAAATGTGCAGAATTCGCAAAAGGCGTAAACTAGAAATGAAATAGAATTTTGGCACTTAACTGCGATATGCGACAAAATCGCCTCTACAGAAAGTGCCATCAACAAAAGCGCTTCCCTACCGCATCCATTCCCCGCCCCCCCTCCACCACCTACATCCCATTGTCACTCTACTTCTCTTTTATCCACATGTTGTCGTAAATTATGTGATAAATCAACTCCAACTCACAACTCAGAGAGGCTACCGTCATTAAATTTGACCTACATGAGGCTCCACGACAAAATTCGGACACGACTCAAATATTTCCGAATGAGTTATAAACAGCAGAAGATACTTCGGTGGGTATCGAATCGACCGAATCAAATCGAATCTTTTATTTAGTCGATAGGCACGGACTACCTTTACGACAATACAAAGATGATACAAAGGGGTATAATCAGATACATTCATAAAAAAAATATTGCGTCACAACACATCACTATATATCACAATTCAGCTCCAAGGCAACATTGTATTGAGGAAAGCAGTCGCTCGGTGTCTTATGGTTTTTAGTCCGTAATTTGTTCGGAATGTTTATGAGTTGTTTTTGTTAACAAGTCATTCAAATTTTAACTGAGTTGATCATTCTGAATCTTCCTGACCATTACTTTAAATTCCATGCTGCTCAGGGGAACAACGCAACCGCTCCCAACATAAATTCCTGTTATAAAAATGTCAACTCTCATACAGCTTAGAAATCAATAAATTAAGCTTGACATTGAACGCGATTCGAATAGCGTATTTCTGCATAAAATTTGGGAAATATTGGGAAAATGAGGTGCGACGATTGTTTCGAAATTTGTGCCAACATCGATAACACTATCTGGCTCGAGAACATATCCTGTCTTGACACGCACTGCTTCGGGATACGTGTCGAGAGCAAACGTTTCATCGCCGGACGGGTACAAACGTTTTTGTGCATAGACTTTTTGTACACTTTTTGTGCAGGTTCTTCACTAGGCTTGCGATCTTTTACATGAAGGATATGATCGTTTTAGTCAGGATTGCAGAAAGTGCATATCGCACCGATCCCTTGGCGCACTTTCCAACTTGTTCTTTGGAAATTTGCAAATACGGAGTTAGTGTTCCCGAAATTATATGTGTACGAATCGTTGATAACTACAAATGTAGTGAGCCAATGAATACACCCACTCCCCTCTCAATTGTTTCCCTCCCGAATTCAGCCGTCACTCATCAAGACAGGAGCTCGACTATATCTCTTCCTTGGAGTTCAGTCCGTCATTAAATACAGTCTTCTTTTTTGGTAGGCTTCTATAAATATATTTCTGCTGAACCAGCATCCCCTTGCCCCTTTTCGTTCCCCGTTATAAGTATGTCTTAACCCGGACAGATGCAACACCGCCTTAAATTCAACGTTTATGGCATCAGTTTTATTTATTCACAACGATCATAGCAGAGACATATTTTTAATATGCCAATTATTCATTCCAATTAGTTACCTTACCATCGCTAAGGATTTCGTATTCTTTCACAAGCAGTAGTTCACAAACATTGTCGTATTGGAGTGAGAAAAAGATTTTCATTCTGACCACTCAGCGGACATTCCTTAGAAAAATTCCAAAATTTTGAAGAACTAAAGAGGAAAATTAACATTGCAAGTATAACTTTGCATTAGCCGGTATTAATATTTATGTTATGTGCGAGTACATCATGTACCAATACTAATTATACCATGTACCAGTATAATTAACTTCGTATATACATCCTAGATTTCAACAAGTATAAACACAAACGAACATGAACGCTTTCTAAGTTTCATTATGCACCATATGAAATAAATATTTTCCGCTTACAACTTCAAACGAATATGAATTTAACGTGCAATACATACATGCAGCAATTGAAACTTATGGCTCGAAATGTGCAACGGATGGAAAAAAGTTCATTTACAGTACATTGATTTTCACTTGAATGCATGCATAGCAGCGCACATACACACACACACCCACACACACACACACACACACGTACACACACACACACCCACACACACACACACACGCCCACACACACACACACCCACACACACACACGCGCACACATGCAACAGATCATACGCATGGATATGTTGCGTGTTCAAATCAAAATTTCATGCGTTTGCGTGGTTGATGCGATGTTCTGGTTGAAGCAGCTGCTTTAGGAAAGATCACATTTACGTAATGCACTCTACGGCATTCTATGGCGATGTTTAAAAGTGCAAGAAATCGGTGAAAGACAACAGCAACCGGTGCACCTATCCGGCTGATATATAACAACAGCAATCGGTGTACCTATCCGGCTGATATAGGACAACAGCTATCGGTGTACCTATCCGGCTGATATATGCCACTAGTGATTCATTACTTGCTAGCACTGAATATGTCTGAATAGTTCATATTTTTAAGTGCATTAGTAATCAAGATATAGGACAACAGCTATCGGTGTACCTATCCGGCTGATATATGCCACTAGTGATTCATTACTTGCTAGCACTGAATATTGTCTGAATAGTTCACATTTTTAAGTGCATTAGTAATCAAAGAATCAAAAGAGATCACTAAACACTACTATTAGGCAAACGGGGCCTCCATATTCGTATACCAATGAATTATTTTGGAAAGAGTGCAAAAGAGATGGTATGATGTGCGCTTATTTCAAATCGGATTTAGAACATTTGATAAATGTTGAAAACTCAAATGAAAAACGCTTAGCCTTGTACGATCAATTGTGCTCGATCGGCTATATGTAATGCGCGGAGTCGGCGATGGTCTGATGGGTTCGCAAAATTCGAGCTGTTGTCACTGTAGGTGCCCCCTTGTTCACCGAAACCTAACGTTCACCACTTCCCCGAAATTTGCATTTCTCATCCAGAAATGCAAATCTGCAATTGTCTTGCATGCACACACTAGCTTGCAAACGTTCTGCGTCGTATCACAACGGAAACTGAATTTTAGAGAAATCATTCGCCCGATGTGCACCATCCCTGCCTCCCATTCCCTTCCCTCCCATTCAGTTATTTTAATTGCGCTATAGCTCATCCAGAAATTCGTGAATGTCCCAAATCTTGCTAGACCGCTGTTGGAAAGCCATAGATTAACGCTTGTTAAAACTCAAACGGTTTCTTCACCTGTCTTGTTCGAAACTATTCGATCGAATAGACGCATAGCGAAACACATAAATCGAACGTTTACTTACGATGAGTTCGATGCCACCCACGTTTGAGGCGACTGACTTTGATAATGGCCCCCCTATTGACGAAATTCGATGCACTTTTTTGGGGAATAGGATTGTTTATTCGGAGTACAATGAAGCCATCCTTAATCGAACATCCTACCTACATATAGATTTCACTACTTCACATAATTGGTATTCTTTCTCGTTGAGTGGAATAGAACTTATGCGAAAAATGATACGCATATCTTTATATGTCACATAATGCCTAATCATATATAGCTTCAATTGGATGAATTGCAATTAAGTTAGGAGACAATTAGAACAATATCGATATTTCGATAACGGAAACCAGTTTAGAAATCTGAATATTTTAGTATAGAATTCTGAATATCGATGCCGACGCCCAATGTTTCTATATAATGGAATGTTTTGACGGTTGTTTCTGCGTGAAGCGAATGTTTATACCAATAATTAGTATTCTCGTGCTTTGATAGTTTCATGTCTCACGACTTGTTTACCCGTCGTCGTCTTACTCGTTAATGAGCGCCATTTTTTGCGACTAAAGAAATTCGCAACAAAAATACTACCCTGAGAAGTATTGGTTGATGGAGCTTAAAAGGTGTGAAAATGTCATTTGCATATCTTGTGAATATCTTGTGAAAACCTCGAGTCTTCTGTTGCAACAATGTCGAATAGGCAAACCAATTTCAGAAACTACTAACAATTAATGCAAATACAAATGGATGCAAAGCAAGCTATAATTTCATCGATTCCCGTACAGATGCAACTGACAACTATGCTTACGCATAATCGTTCTGACCAATTTCGGAACGCCTGGTGTTCAGCCTGCTGGCGATCCATGGGGTAAGTAGCCGGAAATCGACCCAGGTCTTCCCGCATACGAAGCCGGAGCTCTACCACTGAGTTATTGCCATCCAACAATCGGTGAAATACACGATATATTCATATTTTTAATCAAATCTAGTGCAGGACTGATCGCTTTGGCTGCAACGGACAAACTCATTTTACGCGTGCTTTGCAACTTCGCTATATGCAAAATTCTTTCGAGTATTCTACAGGCGATGCACCGCATTAATACATATGAAGCTATGAAATTTGATGCACAGAATGCGATCTTCGACACCAATTTTCAGATCTGTATGTATATAAGCTCATGTCTAGGGAAATGAGTGGCTCGTTGAACTCACTGAGAAATTCTGCGAAAAAAATTTTTCAGTGCTTTCCAAAATTAATCGTATATATTCGAGGTTGAGTGGGAAACGAACGTACATTTAGAAATCTCGTAAAATCTACAGTTCATTCCAATCTTGCGAGCCCCACCTATTACTACTTCTTTATTTAACAGCCGGCTGATTGGTTTGATGGGCAGAAATACCGATGCTCACAAATGGTTGTCGAAGGCTATGAAGTAGTTGACGGGGACGACAGATGATAAGACAGAGAGGTGAGAAGAAATGTCTCAAATCTAACCGAAAATAGTCAAAGAGCAGCCGTCTAGACGACAGCATTACCTGCAAAAGCTCTTCACTCGAAGGCTCAATAATCCTGGCTGTCATTTTCGCGGATGTATATCTAGGTAGTTACGGAATCTGTGAATTTTTTGGAGGACATAATAAATGAACTTGTTGAGGTGATATGTTAAGACAAGATTTTCAAAAGAATTCGTTATGGATATTTCTGCTATTCGTTCTCTATTTTGGTTCTCACTCGAATGGTGGTAATATTAGACCTTATAACTGTTATATCAGTTATAAGTTGGACAGTTGTATGATTGCCCAACTTATAACTGATAACTGTCCAACTTGAGCAGCTCTCTTATTTTGTAAAACTGAATGAGCACTAATGAACCTGAAACCATTAAGCTGTTGTACTTAGAATGGAGTTCATATTTAAAAGAATGCAATACATTGCGGCTGAGGAATCTACGAAGGAAACGTTGAACATATGCGCTAGTTTAATGAGAGGTAATTAACGTATGCATTGACTGTATGCTTAAAGATCTCTTACGATGCGTCATGAAGAGATTGTAAATTGGCTTAACGCTGGTAGTGCACAAGTTTCGAGAATGGAAACTTCATGGAAAACATTAGGTGCGAACTGTACTTTGCATTTTACAGTACCCGCTCTGTATGCAGGAATTCGATGGCTACTATTGAGGCGTATAAGTAAGGTGTGTGTGTATATTCTTCTCAAATGCCAAGAATTTCGTTATAGTGCCAATATATTTGCTCTTACAGTAGGTTAATCAAATAGAAAATACCCAATGTACTCAGTGTACTCAATTTCTACTTCAATCAATATCCATTTCTGTAAAGCTTTATCGACGTTTCGCAACACAAATTGGACTTGTTCTTCCACTGAGCGGTTCTACAACCAACTGATACTGCCATAAATTCTGCAAAATTACTCGAAATACATAAATAAGTTGCACATCTCAAAAATACAGAGAAATTTTATCATTGTTGTTCTATGATCAATTAAAATGCAAATATATTTATAGAAAGCGTTTGAGCTTGTTGACATTTTTGAATTAACAATCCTGCTGTATTCTGCGATTTATAGTCGAACACCTGCTTCAATCAGCATATAACAAATACGTATTTCGATTTTAATATTTATTATTAGCGATCAACAGAGTAATGTTTGACTCCTCATACAATCACTTCGTTTCTTCAAGAAAGAATGAAATCAAACATTTCTTACCGAATGATGTAGACGTGAAAAAGCAGCTGGTTGAAAATTCCGCAAAAAAATTCAACGTAAACAACTGAAGCACATACGCGCTTCACGCTATAATCCCATAGGACTACGTTTAAAATAACTAAATTTTTCATCGCTTCTACAATTTTTCGTTATACTACCGTCAAAAGTTTTCTAGAAACTTTTATTTAGTATTGAAAACGTTGAATGTAGTGCTTGACCGTTGTTCTTGCTTATAGAAAGTTTCAGGTATATCAATCTATCGATCCCCTCTTCCGCCACCCCCCGACGGCTTCTTCACTGGAATTATGGAACGAAAAGGCAGGCAGACAGTCGCTTATTCGCTCAGAATGATTTCATCCTGGAAACGTATTTGCGATGTCAGTCATTTGGTCGAAGGCAAAAGCAAAATGTGCAAGCATAAGCGATGCCTTTAGCAACTGGTCACATGCGTATCTGTGTCAGTCTCCCGTCCACACATCTACTCAGTTTCGCTATTTTGATTTCGACGGCTTCTTCACTGGAATTATGGAACGAAAAGGCAGGCAGACAGTCGCTTATTCGCTCAGAATGATTTCATCCTGGAAACGTATTTGCGATGTCAGTCATTTGGTCGAAGGCAAAAGCAAAATGTGCAAGCATAAGCGATGCCTTTAGCAACTGGTCACATGCGTATCTGTGTCAGTCTCCCGTCCACACATCTACTCAGTTTCGCTATTTTGATTTCGACGGCTTCTTCACTGGAATTATGGAACGAAAAGGCAGGCAGACAGTCGCTTATTCGCTCAGAATGATTTCATCCTGGAAACGTATTTGCGATGTCAGTCATTTGGTCGAAGGCAAAAGCAAAATGTGCAAGCATAAGCGATGCCTTTAGCAACTGGTCACATGCGTATCTGTGTCAGTCTCCCGTCCACACATCTACTCAGTTTCGCTATTTTGATTTCGACGGCTTCTTCACTGGAATTATGGAACGAAAAGGCAGGCAGACAGTCGCTTATTCGCTCAGAATGATTTCATCCTGGAAACGTATTTGCGATGTCAGTCATTTGGTCGAAGGCAAAAGCAAAATGTGCAAGCATAAGCGATGCCTTTAGCAACTGGTCACATGCGTATCTGTGTCAGTCTACAACTCACGTTTCCCTTTTCCATATTTCTAAACTAACCAATTCTCATTTTACCTAATTTCCTCTTACTTCGCTTTTTTTTCCCATTCATAAATTAATTTACACATCTTCATGGAAGGTATTTGCATTCCTTAATCATAAGCATAGGCCCTTACTAATGAACCTGTAATCATAGAAGAAGACAATTATACTTCCTAAATCGTTTCCGCTTCTCTTCCTTATTTATTCCTTCTAGGCCTACACGTACCCTCATTCCAATGGGTGAGAATGAAAGCAAACTGAGTAACTGAGGAATGGGAAATTTTGTAACCAAACTGTTTCAAATGTATTAATTGAGCGAACAATTGGACAATATTACAATTTATCAAAAATCTCTCTTTTTCTCTTAACTTGTTTCTTTAAGCCACTCTTACGACACCCTTTAGGACCAATACAGTTGGATGAGGAGCGCACTGATGCACGATCGTCTTGTGTAGTGCAGAGTAAACAGTAAGAAAAACAAATCAACTTCAAATATCATATTTCTAAACGCAAAAATTTTACAACGAACGGTCGTGATGAAAAGAAATTCTTTTAAAAATGGACCTTAAACAGTGAACAGAGCATAATTATAGTATAAAATGAGGTTGGCTTGGGGAGACAGTCGACTCATATCAAACGCCAAAGAAACTGTAGCGCATGAAGTAAGTACATACGGAGGGCAAAAAGGAAAACAAAAAAAAAAGCAATGGAAAGAGGAGAAAGGGAATGCGATTATCAACCATTCAGCGATTAAACGATAACTGTACCGTCAAGCAAGCTAAACATTGCTTTCAAAACTATCACAATAACACGAAGTGTTGTACATTTGATGGTGATCAACGTTGTGTCAAGCATCAAAAACTTCGTAAATATTCACAACTTATTACTGCTTGAATAAAAAGGCCTATAAGTTTATTTTTGAAGCTATCCGAGTCCACTCGAATTTTTTTCACACTATTCAGTTATGCGCTATGAACAATACATTGAACTTTTGGTGTACCTTACGCCCCACTTCATTCGTACCGTTTCAACACATTGCACACGCCTTGCATTCGGCTCTTTTTGCATGACGACTGCGAAGAAAAACGTCCGCCGGAGAATTGTTGGTACGACAAGAGAAAACTTGATCTGAACATTTATGCTAAGAAAGTGCACCTCAATAAATGCGCGGGCCCTCTAACTGCAAAGTGTCATAACATTTAGCAGTTAAAGCAACACAACTGAGTTCGAATTATTCGTATATCAATCCAGCCCGACTATCAAATTTCTTAGGTATTTCAGGAACAAAAAAATGAAACCACAATAGTAAAACATGCTATACGCCCTATGAACAAACACTACAGCGCAAAAGTTTCTTCCGACTGTAAAACATTCATTAACAGCATTGTATAAATTAACATTTCTTCTCAAAATACATTTTAATACACAAGAACGCTTGCGAAACCAAGAACTGTTGCGTACCCCATTCATATTTACTGCCAGAGCGATCACACTCGTTTTACCACGTCTAATTCAACTCCAATAAAGATCACTTGCACGTCTAACCAGAAAAAAAAACCATATCGATTCTCGAAGTCAAAAAGATTCAAATGGTTATGGCTAATAAGAGCTATGTACGAGCCTGACATTACCTATCCGGTAATTTTTCCCGGCACTAACCCATCAGTTGTATAAAAGCTTCCTCAATTGGCTGCTTATGTGGTAATCAACTCGAGAATTTAAAGAATAAATAAAATGAGCGGGTCAAATCGACTCATAAATTTATTTCTTGTTATCGAATATTATTCACAACTTTCCCGATGCATAAACAATATGCGCCTCACCAACAAGCGATACACGCCTGAACGACCGCTCTCAACAATAATCAAGAAAAGAATACACAATTTAAAGAAAAAAATCTTTAGCCGTTATTCAGAAAATAAACTGGCCACTTTACATCCGCACACCTCGGTGAATATAATAAGCCCATCCGCCAATAATATCGATTCTTTAAAAGAAAAATGGGGACGACGCTTGACGGCAAAAGAAATGCTCTAAACGACAATACAATTGCCTGGAACTACCAAAAGAGGATCCCCCGAAATCTCTTTCGTTTTTGCTCGATCCGATTATAAACATCGGAATGTCGGAAGAAAACGTCGCCCTAAAAGCTTTCCATTGATAGCGCTCCTCCCCTAAAATGAGCGATAACTACAATAAAAATGCTTTCCTTTCATGCGAAAAAAAAAAGAAGAAAAAGAAAACATGATAGATAGACAGCACAATAACATGCAGTGAAATGAAGCGTGAACTATATGAAATGAAATGAAAAATTAAAACCCCATTATAGATAACGTGCTGTTAGAGTAGTTTGCAAGGGAGCTCTCATTCGAAACGCATTCACTCTAAAATGGAGAACAATTTATCACAGCATCGACTGTGTAAGGCCATTGAAACGTTAAAAGACAGCGTTTATGAAATATCGGCAACTTTCAGAAGCTACCAATTCAATTCGCAGGACATTTCCTCACCAAAACTGCTATGATGATATTGTTAATTTTAAAAAAATGCAAATCTGCGTTTTATCAAAATTTCACTAAAATGAGAATTTCTTGTTGATTTCCTAACGAAGCAGCTTAGCCAATCTTAAAATAAAACGGAAATTGAAGTTCTTACAGCGAAATTAAAAAAAAAATCAATAAGGACGAGATGGAATTTGCGGTCGGTCGGGTATCCTTGGCGGCACTCCGTTGCTCATTGATGGCATTGAATGATTTACCCGCCTGCAACAAAAACTCATTTAGCTAACATACGCATAAAAAAAAGCAGAAGCTAAAATTAATCAGTAGTAATCGTCACACTAAAAACGACTTAAAATGGAGAACTTATATAAATTACTGATTCACAGGAACCGGTAGGCTAAATTATTGACATTGCGAAAGCAAATCGAGGCGTACTGAAAACGAACCATCTCGTGCCAACAACCAACACTAATCGTTTTCGGCTGTTTCGACTATGCTAAACTTTCGAGTCACATCGTCGCCACATATTGCGAATGCGTATTATTAGGTTTACTGCTTAAACTATGATCTCTTGGTTCCATTGGGCCGCTGCTGTTTACATCCAAGCTCTCTTCTAGGAGTTGATAACGATCAGTAAACTGATGAATTCAAGAGACGCTGCTACTTAATGCCAATTAAAAACTAAAACATGCCGTTTGTTGATCACGTTTCGCATTCTCCACAACATGCAATTTTTTCACTCGGATCCTTGTTCGAAAAATTCCTAGTAAGTCTTATAAAAAGTGTCAGTTCGTCGGTATTATTGCCAAAATTTTCGCCCCACAAAAAAAACTCCCCAAAAAAATTCCTCAACTAAATTACCAACCGCTTAGCTTTTCCATTTTTCAAAACTAAATTCATAGAAATCCAAATGCCTAAATCAACCTGAAAGAACATAGTTTATCAACAGAAAACAATATGTTAAAACGATACCTCCTGACAAACGAGACCCTCATGGAAAATTTGTTAATAGCAGCAATAACTTCAGTATTACGAAATTATGCGAAGAAATATGGCCAAAATACTCGGAGACAATAGGAATAGCAATAAATTGCAAAATCGACCAAAACGTCGAGAACATAAAAACGGCCACAACCTTACTAATACTAATGGGCACATGCATAGCACACAACTGCACAAAAACTATTTAAAGCCAATCGATTAGTTACCCTTTGCGATCGTTACTTGGGACGCCTGAGATAAGCGAGAATTAGTATGACGAAACGAAACAAAACAAAAAACACAAACAGTCAACAATGCAATCGATTTAAAGAAACCTCTTTGAATCCAAAATACAACTTTTGTGCCAAATTTTCCATATTAGAAACTCACACCATACGGATAACGAGAAAGATGTTATATTAAGAGCATCAAATGCAGAAAGAGTTTCGAAATCGTCTTTTTTTTTCTGTTTCGGTCGATTTCGCAATTAAAAAAGTTGGCAACTTTTGGCAATATAATAAAGTATCCCTAGCTAAGGCTTTCAGTCAGAAGAAAACAAGAGAGAAAAAGCAGCCGTCAGGATGCTCCAATCCGGGCACTCAGAAAGCCACCAAGAAACTACTCGCCAGCTCTCGATATCATAAACGAACAAAAACCAAAAACTCGAGACTCATTCCGAAAGCGGTCAGTTAGCGTACAAATATTAACAAAACCAGTCATAATTTGCTAAACATTGTTTAGTAGTAACTTCACACACGTTACAGGAATAAACCTACATTGGAAGAATAGGAGCCGGAAGAGCACCACCAGGCGGTCCTGGAAGTGGGCGATTGGCGATTGAGTTCGAACCGCCTACCATACCGCCCACTGGACGAGGAGGCATTGGTGCTGGTCTTTGGCTACCCATCGGCGGCTGAGGAGCTGGTCGTGGTACTGGAGATGGACCATTCGACCTGAACTTCCACCGAAACTCTATTTTTACCTTTATTACTCATGAAAACGCTCACAGCACAATAACTACGCCCATCTCCAATGCACCAAAGCTGCTGAATTTATGAAGTGCTGCTTTTGGCAGAGTACTTCAGATAAGCAGATCAATACAGCCCTAATCTTACTACTGATAAGCAAATCAATACAGCCCTATTCTTACTGCTGATAAGCAGATCAATACAGCCCTAATCTTACTGCTGATAAGCAAAACAATACAGCCCTATTCTTACTGCTGATAAGCAGATCAATACAGCCTTAATCTTACTACTGATGAGCAGATCAATACAGCCTTGATCTTCATCATTCTCTACTCACACGCAAGATAAAGTCTTCACAAAATGCAAGAGCAGAGGAAGGCCGCTGCATGTACTGCAGAAATAGCAGTACATGCAGTGGCCTTCCTGCATCTCTGCACTGACGAACGGCCGCTCATATGGTGACAATTTATAAGTAGGATGAAAAAAAAGAGTACAGAAGCATTTCATCAGTGTGGGCCACGAAGCAGTGGAAAATTTAAAACTTTCCACTATTTCGCTTTTGATCTTTTGATGCTGCAGTGTGCGACAGTGCGTCATGCCTCCCACATCTCATGAAACATGCCATTGCCCACAAGCCTTAAATTCCTCAGAAACAGACGACATCAAATGAATACCAAATGTGTTTGTAAAGTGTCCTATAACTGAAGATATAAAGAAATAGATATAAGAAATTCAAATGCGGCACGATCAGGTAGCGCAACCTCATCCCATAGAAGCATGAAAGCCAAAAACTTCAGACAAGCCAACTGATCCAATGAGAATAGAGTTTTAAAACGGCAGAAAGAAACGAGTAAAAATAAAGGAAGAGTGAGACGATGGAAGGAAGGTGCACCTGAGCCAATCGGTGCTGGCGTGTGGTGGCGCCTCCGTAGTGACGGTACTCATGTTCACTTCACCAATGATACGAAGTGCCTCTTTGCATGCGTGGTACATCCTCAGCATTTCTTCCCGCTTCTGAGCTTCCAACTGACTCTCCTCCATCATCGAATCCTATAATAAATTATAAACTGTGCTCATTATAAACGATTGCTTAGTTCGATGACCGGGAAGTTCGATTTCAGAAAAGCCTAGCCATGGATCAGTTCCCTAGATTCAGGATGATTAAAGACCTTCATCGGAAAGTGGGAACATCCTTTAGCCCCTCTTCACCTATTACGTAGTCGGATCCAACTGATTTCACCTGTTGTAAAAACTGATGAGCACTTTCTGATATAAACGTTAAAAGCTTCTAGGCCGCGTGAAACCGGTAAATAATAACAACTAATTTAGCTACCACTTCCCAAGCGATAAACGTAACTTTCAGGAAACCAGGTAGACTACTGGACTGCAGGGTTACATTTAAAAACTGAAAAAAAAAAGCTGCTTTATTTCAAAATTCTCTGAGAGAATGAATGCGCATATGCGAAAATAAAACTGAGGGCATTCTTTATTTATTTCATGCATTGATTTTTTATAACAATTCGCAAGAATCGTTATAAAAGTAGAAAAAAATACTCGCCCGCAAACTGGTAAAGCAAGCACAAAGGGTAAACACGTCAAAAAAAACCATAACCTCTACACTACTCACCATAACAAAAACTGGAGGCAATTGATGTCTCATATTCAAAAATGGCGTACACAATCATCCCGCTCAGGTTCACCTTCTCTTCGGTTCACAGTAACCACCCCCCTCCCCTGTGGAAGATTTGTTTTCTTGTAATTTTGAATAAACTGTACACCGTCATCAACAATAATTCAAACTTGTTGAAGTATTTAATATGAGGGTACTATAAAAATAAAACTGCAATAACACTTACCGTATCGCCAACTTGGTAGAGCTGCGCAAGAAGTTCACCGTCGCGCAAAAATTCGCTTACCTAAATTTCAATAGCAGTTTACGAACCACATATAATGCAGTAAAGCTCACGCAGCGCTCAAACACTAATTTATGAGCTCTAGATTTACCTCATTATTATTATTATTATTATTATTATTATTATGGAGACTCGTTGTCCTCTCTCTCTCCCTCTCATCATTATCAATGCAACATTTTAAAGCGTGATCCTCATCGAAATAAATTATGACAACCACAACCACAACTGTCTCCATAACTAAGCTAGCAAATGAAATAGCGGGCAGAAAATCGAACAGTTGGCGTGTTTGCAGATTATACTGAACAGTGTGTTGAACATTTGCAACCGTTTACATATCATAAATGTATGACTTCTTGTGGCAGATTTAGAACAAAAAAAATCATCTTAGGAGAAGAATACTTTCAGATGTGACAACATGAAAAATATGCGATGTAGAAGGAAGGCAGGAGACCCCATTAGCGAAAAAGCACAATGAATGAATGAGCTCTAGATTTACCTTATTAACAATAAGAAACATAATAGCCTTTGGTACGAGATCACGGATTGTTTTCGTAACGATACGCATATATGAATCAACCAAATTACGAATCGTTTCCACTTGTCGTTCCAACTGAGGATCTACTGATGTTTCTTCGATGTCACGACCGTTCTAGAAATTTTTTATAATTATTCAGTACGAACTTAAAAGAAAAAACAAAAATAAGCTCCACTTCCGGGAAAATAAGCTCCATTTCCAAACTGTACACCGTCATCAACAATAATTCAAACTTGTTGAAGTATTTAATATGAGGGTACTATAAAAATAAAACTGCAATAACACTTACCGTATCGCCAACTTGGTAGAGCTGCGCAAGAAGTTCACCGTCGCGCAAAAATTCGCTTACCTAAATTTCAATAGCAGTTTACGAACCACATATAATGCAGTAAAGCTCACGCAGCGCTCAAACACTAATTTATGAGCTCTAGATTTACCTCATTATTATTATTATTATTATTATTATTATTATGGAGACTCGTTGTCCTCTCTCTCTCCCTCTCATCATTATCAATGCAACATTTTAAAGCGTGATCCTCATCGAAATAAATTATGACAACCACAACCACAACTGTCTCCATAACTAAGCTAGCAAATGAAATAGCGGGCAGAAAATCGAACAGTTGGCGTGTTTGCAGATTATACTGAACAGTGTGTTGAACATTTGCAACCGTTTACATATCATAAATGTATAACTTCTTGTGGCAGATTTAGAACAAAAAAAATCATCTTAGGAGAAGAATACTTTCAGATGTGACAACATGAAAAATATGCGATGTAGAAGGAAGGCAGGAGACCCCATTAGCGAAAAAGCACAATGAATGAATGAGCTCTAGATTTACCTTATTAACAATAAGAAACATAATAGCCTTTGGTACGAGATCACGGATTGTTTTCGTAACGATACGCATATATGAATCAACCAAATTACGAATCGTTTCCACTTGTCGTTCCAACTGAGGATCTACTGATGTTTCTTCGATGTCACGACCGTTCTAGAAATTTTTTATAATTATTCAGTACGAACTTAAAAGAAAAAACAAAAATAAGCTCCACTTCCGGGAAAATAAGCTCCATTTCCGGGAAAATAAGCTCCATTTCCGGGAAAATAAGCTCCATTTCCGGGAAAATAAGCTCCATTTCCGGGAAAATAAGCTCCATTTCCGGGAAAATAAGCTCCATTTCCGGGAAAATAAGCTCCATTTCCGGGAAAATAAGCTCCATTTCCGGGAAAATAAGCTCCATTTCCGGGAAAATAAGCTCCATTTCCGGGAAAATAAGCTCCATTTCCGGGAAAATAAGCTCCATTTCCGGGAAAATAAGCTCCATTTCCGGGAAAATAAGCTCCATTTCCGGGAAAATAAGCTCCATTTCCGGGAAAATAAGCTCCATTTCCGGGAAAATAAGCTCCATTTCCGGGAAAATAAGCTCCATTTCCGGGAAAATAAGCTCCATTTCCGGGAAAATAAGCTCCATTTCCGGGAAAATAAGCTCCATTTCCGGGAAAATAAGCTCCATTTCCGGGAAAATAAGCTCCATTTCCGGGAAAATAAGCTCCATTTCCGGGAAAATAAGCTCCATTTCCGGGAAAATAAGCTCCATTTCCGGGAAAATAAGCTCCATTTCCGGGAAAATAAGCTCCATTTCCGGGAAAATAAGCTCCATTTCCGGGAGAACAAGCTCCATTTCCGGGAAAGTAAGCTCCAACGTACAAGAAAAGTAAGTATTGAAAGAAAAGAAGAGCGAAATATAGAAGCAAGCCGACGAATGAAGAAAAAGAGTAAAAGAAAGATTGATTAAAAAGAAGCAAAATAATATGAATAGCAAAACAAGAACGCAGCAAGCATGAAAACGAAAAATTTGTCACAGTTTAATAGTTAAAAGGAATTTTTAATCTCCGTCTTCTCCTATATGCTGGCGAAGCCCTGAAGAACTTTCCCCATTCAAAATTTCTATTCTATATCATACTCTTTTTATTTTCGATCTACTTCGAAAATGTCGGCAAAACTTTTTGCCAAGAAGGCAAAATGCTTTATGTCATTTTGCCATTCAAATATACGGCCATTAAAGTTCCTACCGAACTTTGAATCATCGATCAGTATCACTCTTCACCTG
Source organism: Toxocara canis (assembly GCA_000803305.1). NCBI lineage: Eukaryota > Metazoa > Nematoda > Chromadorea > Rhabditida > Toxocaridae > Toxocara > Toxocara canis. Next base: position 82,453 of record JPKZ01002647.1, on the reverse strand, counting down.
CTTTTTGAAACCATTTCTGATGAACTCATCATCGAATGATCGAGCTTCTAATCGTAGTCAACATTTTTTTAAACCCTTTTCAAGTTCGATCTTTTTTTTTGAAATTCCATCTTCATTACTGTGAGCAATTTCCGTTAGGTGAAGACGCGAAAACTTCACAACTTAATTAACGGTGCGCTTTATTAGGAGTGCAGCACAAAATCCAAACATACACCTAATGATCGAATTCACTCAAGTGAACGATCATAACTCAAAACGAATTAGCAAGCCAAAAAGTCCGCATGCCAATATAACAACACAGAGTTTGCCAACTATAGCTAAGGCACTAAATTCAAACCTCCACATTGCATAATACTTACTTCCTGAAAAAAGCATTAACAATGGTCGATTAGCTGTTGCTTTATGTTGTACAGCTGCAGCCGTTTCGTTTATGAAGATGAAACTATCCCTCAGAAGTTATGAATACATGCCTCATCTGAGCTAAACAAACAGAGCAGATCCTTTTAAAAAGTTCTTTTTGAATCACTCCAAATGGCTCCAATAGATTAGATAGTATGAACGAGCTTGGATAGTAAGATAAATGAATTCAAAAACCGTTCCCATAAAACTTTCAAAACGGATTCTGTTCACTAAAATCTGATGGTTCATAAACCATTTGAGACAAAGCGTTGCCAATTTAAATATGTAAACAATGATATCGTAAACTAAAAAGAAGTAACGAAAAAAAAGAAACCTCTCCATCCTCGATTGGTTTCTCTTTTTCTGGATAGACACCAGCACGTAAAAACGATGCCTTCCATGCGTCAACTTCATCCAAATTATTGGCACTCAGCTCCAGTTGTCGATAATCTTTGTAAATGTTCCTATAAAAAAATACAACGATCACTGTCCGCATGACATCTGCAAGCAGAACATGCATATCAACAATGAACTTTCACGTTCGCAATTAACATCGACTTACCACTTACTATTCTAATACAGAATAAACCCTCGAACCCTTAATATGATATCCTCAAATTTAGCCCCCCTTCTCATGAACGGATTTCATTTAAAGCGCCCTCGAGTTCAGCTCCTCCTGTTAGTTAAGTCCTTCCCTCGCCTTCGACAAGTCACTCCACGCAGCTTCTCTGTACACTCGAAAAACGACGCTTCCATGCCATCTCTCGAACGTAACCAAAAAATCAGTCTTGGTGCCTCCCCTCCCCCCCCTCCCCCTCCCCCTTTCATTAGCGCGCTGAAGAAAATAGCCCCACACATGGGCATACGGCAAATTTCTAGCCAAAATAACTCTCTCACTTTGCAATCCAGTTTTGCCTCTTCCACTCACCTACTAACCCAGAATTACTC
>JPKZ01002647.1:49878-62546 GCA_000803305.1 Toxocara canis | reverse complement strand
CTCCCCCCCCCCCCCCCCCTCCCCGAACCTCCTTTCATCTTCTGCCTTTTCTAAGAGAATCTAACAATCGCTTCTCATTTGGGCTCAAGTTAGCATTCAAAAAAAAGCCATTTGAGTTAGCAGCAAGTTTACACTTGTAACTCGAGTGCCTTAATATTGCCGAAAACAAAAAACAAGTCACGAACACTTGATGTGCACCCGCAAAAATATATAGAGTATGTAAGCGATATCTGAGGTGCTCACATACGTCTTATATATAAGTGACGTTTTGTAAATTTCCGAATTGTTATGATGTCAATATTTCAGCTTATTTTAACTTTCTTTTTTCGCAAACGTGAACGACCTACAGCGCTGCCGCTCGTTTAGGCATGCGAATTTGAACGTTACAAAATGCCATACGAATGGTAATACGAGAAAACCAACGGCAATAAACAAATGTCGAATGATTATGCGAAGATAGCTACGAGAAAGAGAGGAAGCAATAAAACGAGTCACAATGCCAAACGATCAATCGCTTAACGGCTTCTACGAGCACCTCATCCATCCATTTTCAAATTTTCCTTCCTCTTAAAGATGGATAGAATGAATAAAAAAAGAAATTTTTTAAATTCCTTTAGTCTCAGCCATCATTCACCAATCAGTTCGACTAAATTGTTATCGTTCTGCTAAGCAACTGAAGTGTAGATGAGACTAACCACATTTCATCAATGCACCCAAATGAACGCATCCGTAAATCACATCCCGATTTCTAGCCAACGAAACAAATCGCAAAAAAAAAGGAAAAGAAAAACTTAACAAACTGTGCGAAAAAAGAGCAAAAAAGGAGGAAAGAAAATCGAAGAAAAAAATTAGCTCAAATTTAATGTTGCAAGCAATGGTTCAGAAATGGAATGGGGACGAAATGGGAGCAAGATGGACGAAGTGATAGGTTCGTTTATGAACCGAACTACTCCCACTTCATAGTTGAACGTAACGAGGAGTTAATTACTCAAAAAATTTAACAGAGCCTAATAACACTGATGCACTTGTTGACATCGTCAATCTAGGCATTCGTGGCAGTCGATGGGTGTGTGAAAAATGAAGAGAGAACCGCAAAACGATTAATCACGCATATTCAGCCACAAACAACAAAACGAAAAAAAAGAAAGTAATAGAAACTCGTATCGTTTCTCCCAAACTAAAACCCGTGCAACCGAAACGCTTTAGATCACCCACAGCATAAAAATATCCCCATCTTAGATTGTCAATGGCAAATACTCAATTTCAAATTAGGAGATCTTTATGAATCAAAACTACATCTCATACTCCCCCCCCCCTCAAAAAAAAAAAACATTTTTTAGGTGCTCCACATGTTTAAATGCTCTAAGGCTTTGTCTTTAAACAACATTTCATAAACAGATTCCTTAAATAATATAAATCAAGGTCATTGCACTATAAAACATATTCTTAATATGAGAAGCAGTCGAGAGAAAAACTATAGATGCTTTAGAGGTGCTAGAAATTAGAAGTGTTGAGCATATTGGGGCGACGAATTAAGAACGCCGTGAACGAAGATAAAAATTGGTGCTCTAGGGTGATTGGGGAACGCTGAATTAATTTTCATAAATCGGCATAACTCAAGCTCGAGAATTTCGCCAAATATGGAACAAGCGTTTCAGAAAATTAACGAAGCACTTTTTGCTGGATATGGCACCTTCGCACATGACGATCGTATTCGATTGCCGCCTTCTATGCAACAAGTACTTTAAATATTGCAAGTAAACATATTACTGCAGAATGCTGAAGACGGTGAAAAGCTGACCTGTAATCTGTTGACAATAGGGATGAGGGCTTGCATGCCCGCATTAGCCCACGCCATTTTGACGACGAATCCAGTATGCCGACTTCACGAGATTCACTTCACACAATGCGTAAATTTGATACTCTTCCAAATACGAACAACTGGGAGCGCAAAACAACCGCCCGAATACCGTCGCAGCTCCTTGAAATTATTGCTGCAGTGGTTTCATCGTAAAATTTCGAAGGACAAAAAAACGACTCGTACAAAATTTCAAAAGACGCTGGGATTTTTGGTTATGAGGTGGACCGAAGGGAAGGGCCGAGCCATATGCCAAGTGAGGGGAGGGGGACGGGGAGCTTGGGGGGAAAAGAGGCAGGACAGAAACAGACAGAGGTCGAATTAAAGTAATCGAAAGGTAAAGAAATGCTTGAGGTAAAGAATAAGGTGAACAACAATTCGCGGCTCGACCACCTTTCAAACCGTTTAGCGCCTTTAAACAAAGCGATGTCGGGGTTAGCGACGTAGAAGTATTATTTTTTAAAAAAAGAGCAGTTTAGTAGCTAACCTACACTGTTGCTCGATACTTTGATTTTTTTAAAGCTCTTAAATTTTAGCCCTTCCGTAAGAGATGATTAACGGATCACAATCGCATTAAAAATAAGCTTTAAAATATACAAAAAAAAGAAGCACGAACACCGGACTCAAGAACCGGAATTGAAAAGGGGAGGAGAAAGAACTGGAATGTGTGTTAGTGAGTGAGCGTGTTCTAATCGGAGGTACAACACAACTGCCCGGCTGGCTCTGACTGGCTTCGCTTTTGCAATCGGAACGGAGAACGAACGAATGAATACGCGGCACCCTTCAGCCAGCCAGCCAGCCAGCCATCCGCGCACTCGATCTGAAATCGATAGAGACTGGCAGACGCAAACGGAGAAAACGAATGCACATGCGTCATGTCCATCGACGCACTGCATCGCTCTACGCTCACACAACAAAACAAACTTCAACAATGTTGGAATGTGTGTTAGTGAGTGAGCGTGTTCTAATCGGAGGTACAACACAACTGCCCGGCTGGCTCTGACTGGCTTCGCTTTTGCAATCGGAACGGAGAACGAACGAATGAATACGCGGCACCCTTCAGCCAGCCAGCCAGCCAGCCATCCGCGCACTCGATCTGAAATCGATAGAGACTGGCAGACGCAAACGGAGAAAACGAATGCACATGCGTCATGTCCATCGACGCACTGCATCGCTCTACGCTCACACAACAAAACAAACTTCAACAATGTACCTCGAATCATGCATGCACACCGCTTCCAAGAAAATTCCTCTTCCGCCCCCCTCTCCCCCTTCCGCCCCACCCTCCTCCCTCCTTCCAGCCCTTTTCTTAAACGGTTTGCTCTTTAGGCGCGTTGAGCCTTCCCCTTCTATTCCCAATCCTCACAAATAAGAACAAAGTAAATTAGAAAAACACTTCACATTTATGCCTCATATGATTTCCCCCACTCGTCATAACTTCTTCAAACTACGTTAAATATTGCCTCGGCAATTTGTATGCTGATTATTCATACAAAAAACCGTCGAACATAACTTCTTCCAGGGTAACTTGGTATTGCATTAATTAAACAAGACTGATTACCGGCATGTCTACTGCTGCCGAAATAAAGGCGGTGGCTGACTGCTGTCTGTCTAGACAGTACGGGTGGTTGGAATAAAGCGAGAAAAATAAAGAAAAATTTATGTGTACAAACAAACTGTACGATTAATTGCAAAAACCCTCAAAATTTTTATGAAAAAATATATGACTTCCAGATTAAAGAATGCCACAAATTGCGGCCGCAATCTCTTCCCCTCCCCCTCTTTCCTAGGCTAATAAATTGATCATATATAGAACTAAGTACGCTATTTCCTTCATCGTTTGTGAGATAGATGATGATGGTTACGATTAAACAATTTTTCCTAGCACATGAATAAAGCAAAAGATCCCACACATACATAAAATGAATCAATTTCTCGCCATTAAATCGCCATGAATTTAAGAGCGAGTAAAGAGAATCGCAAAAGAAAACTAAACAGTGCAAAATGGTGGACATTTCGCTTAAAATTAGCTTTTTATTAGCTGCTGAAAATTTAGTGGTGAGAATGAATCGTCAAGCGACATTTAAAAGACTCGAAAAACGCCACATCAATATTTCACACGCACATTATTCAAATAAATGCCGAAATGGACCTTAAGCACACCTCATCTTGAGTTTTGCTAGGATTCGAGGACAAATCCAAGCAACACACACACACAATTATTAGTCGAATGGAAGTGAATCGACAAAATATTCTCAGCAATAACAAACCGTAAATTTAAGACGATTGACGTATGCGTAAGATGTTGAAGTGGGAAGAGATGATAGACGCATGAATACGCGTCAAATGAGGAAATCATGCGTGCAACATTATGTCTTTTTTTTTTTCGATTTACGAAAGTGTTTTCTTTCGATTATAAAGCGCACTTAATGGTTGACCTAGAAATATGAAAAAAGAAATGCTCAAAACACTGTAAGTAAAGATAAACTCATTAACGAATAGTGATTGCCAAAAAAATAGAAAATAGAATTTGTATAAACTTGGAAAAAGTATAAACGTGGAGAAAGGCATACAAAGATATAAAGACAGTTGTAATTTCATCGATTCCCGTCATTGATGCAACTGACAACCTTGCTCACATATGATTGTTGTGACCAGTTTCGGAGCGCCGCGTAGTCAACCTGCTGGCTGATCCATTGGCAAACCACCCGGGAGTCGAACCTGGCTCTTTTCGCATAAAAGGTGAAAGCTCTATAGCTGACTACTATCAGCCGGATAAGCGTATAAACATGAAAAAGGTATAAATGTTGAAAAACTACTAAGAAACATAAGTCAGATGAGGTAATTTCATCAGAAAGAAAAGATCTCAACAAAAAGAAAACTCCAAAAATTAAAATATGGAACACGAACAAAATTATATTTAAGAACTCAATAATAGCTCGGAATCGACTTGATAATTTCCTTTTTTCATTCGCTATCCTCTAAGCAATCGTATTTCCGTTTCATTTCGTCCAACCCTCATTTATCTCATCTCTTCGCTCTCATTAAATCTCTCATTTCCAAGCAATGAAGCAATCAACTTCAAGTATAGCTACTGCATTTTGGATGTTTTACCTTTTCGCCAATCACGCTGCACTAAACATTTATTGCGATACGGACAATTATTACTGCGTTTGACACTAGCAATTGAACGAGCGCTATACGACAAGCAAACAAAAGTGCAAAAGTGCTGAGAATATTGTTGAGAACAATTGTAACAAGCATGCTCAACATCCAACAATGCAATTCCCTCATATCGAATTCAATATGGGAATGTCAACGCAATGAACACACACTTTCGCCGTTGTTATACTATTCGCCTAATAAAGTTGCTTCATACAATCGCCCTCCCCCTCTTTCCTCTCGCCCTTAAAAAATGAACACCATTTTCGGCCTAAATTGCTATTCTGTGAATACGGGAGGCAAAGATGGTTTAGACGTATTTGGTGCACACTCGTAGTGCGATACTAAACGTACATCAATGTTTAGACTTTCAACAAACCGTACAGACACAAACGATCGAACCGGAACAATGGTGCAAAAAGTATGGAAAACCAGAGAGTTTAGAATTTCAGGATTTATTTACACAACACATGAAAGTCAAGTTATAACTATGAAACACTCCAGTGAGGCGAAGTACCTATCCCTCCATGCTCCCCATCCCCCCTAATCGATCGAATCGCTAAACGAGAGACTCTTGGCATATGATTCCGCTAAATTATATAAAACAAAAACAGAAGGGGGTATAGCATTTGAACGAGGCAGAAACATTCAATAAGCTCTCATATACGATAGGCTCACTAGCAATTACTAGCCCAGAACACGCGCATGGCTTGAGAACGTGTCTCTTCTTGTGAGTGCACATGCTTCGTTGCAATCTTTCCCAATCGCACAATTGCGGTCACAATTCGGTCAAACTAAAACGTAAGGCATTAAAAATTTAACCTAAACGATGGAACGTATCGGCATGAAAAGTTTCGTTCGAATCATAATAAACAGTCATCAAGTGAAATGCTAATGCTCAAAATATCAACTCATCCACGATATTTCAGCACCGAATGCACATCGAGTTTTAAAAACCGGTAAAGTAATTCTATATAATCCATTCAATTAATTACAGCGTTTATTCATCACGATGTCTCACTATAAAAATATACCACCACCAATGACAAGTTAAAATCAACGTTAATATATGTATATACATGTATTATATATGTATATGTATATATATATATATATGTATAAACATACATGCATATATATATGTATATATATATGTATGTATGTATATATATATGTGTATACATACATATATATATATGTATGTACATATATACATATGTATATTATTTATGAAGAGACGATTCCGCGCTGTTAACACAGCCAAAATTGGATTCCTTGTCAAATACAGTTTTGCATTAGAGCGGCTCTCGAACAACAGTATTTCTCAAACACATTCTATTAGGACTACCAATTCGGTGAGAAAATACTACTTCTTAAACGAAAGTATTACTCATCAATACTTCCTACTGTTATGACATCATCGTTACCGTACATACATTTGATGTCATATATTAAAGCATTGATGCCATACAGATGCCATGTTATTGTACGTTCAACGAAAGCTGCTAAAACTATAAAAGAAATGTGGCACTTCATACTTATGCGTATCGCCGCCTAGTAAAGTGCTGAACAAGTCAAGATGATCAAACGAAGCGATCACTCACTTTGATTATCGATCAATAGTACATTTTTGAAGTGTGCAGAGTGAAAATGGAGAACGAAAAACAGTTTGAAAGTATTTTAAAAACGAATTATGAAAATTATGATAGTTACGAAAATTACAATTTTTTTCTTTCTTACAGCGAATATTTTCACAATTCTTATCTTCATCTAAGAAAAAAAATTTCCATTTATCATGTAATCCTCTAAACGAGCAATTGAGAACACTAGCGGTTTTTCAATTCAAGTATTACAAGTATTTTCAAGTATTCAAGTAAACGAGCAACTCACTTTTTTTTTCTTTTTCTTTTTCATTGATGCTCCATAAGCAGAAGGTAAACATATCGCATCGATGCGATAAATAGATTTGAATGATTATCACCTGTTTAAAAAGAAAAGAAAAACCGAATTAAACAACGTTCAACAAAATATTCTATTTAAAGAGAACCAAAAACTGAATGAATCAATCAGCTACTTCCCGCCATTATTACGCTTCCAATTTGCAATTCAAATAATTTGCACAGTGATGATTAAAAAAAATGATATAATCATGGCATAGAATCGTCACCAAAATCGATCAATCAATCTATACACCAAAATTGATCAATCAATCTATACACACAGAAAGATCAACTGGCAGCATTCGAACGCAAACTTCTCATAACGAGCAATACATGCAAATCAACACAATCAATTCCAAAAATGCCATAAAAGTAGCTGGATTTGTTAATCAAAAAGTGCGCATTCGATAAAAACTATCGAAACGGGTATATCGTCACGCCGTCACGAACACTAAAAGGCAATAACGGTTACCATGGAACAACACGCTCACGAAGCGTGCAATTCGATCAGCTTAGAGATAATGGATGAGATTTTGAAATAAACTGGCACAGAATCGACAACAGGTCACTCAACCTATCAAGACAGAGGAAGAGAGGGAGAGAGAGAAAGAGAGGGAGAGAGAGGAAGGATAACTAAAAGAGAAGATTAAATAGATAGGGAGTAGCCAGTCGGACCTCTTTTTGAGAGTATGACTCATAAGTTGTCCTCTCATTGTACCGTGCTGATGACTGTATTCGTTAACAACAATAAAACGAGTCACGGCATCTCGTCGTCAAAAGAAGAAAACATCGACGCAGATTACGAGTTCAACAAATCACAACTATAATGCCAACTTCGAGAAAATGGCCCTCATTACTCGAATTAATTTGCATAAGCTCGAAATGTGATCACTTCGTTTAGCGTCAAATATTCATAATGCATAAAGAGCAATGGCGTTATGCTAAGCGAATAACCGAACGAAAAGGAAATTCGATCACACACTACATATGAATATTGATTTCTTTTAAGCTTTTTCATCGCTCATCTCCGATAAATGATTACTGAGTTCTGCTATATTTCAGATTAACTCCCTACCCCATCCTCCTCCACCAAAAAATGAAAACAGCGATGGAAAATGGAGACGGGGACAGAGAATGTCATCATAAAATAGACATTATTTTTTGCTCGAAGTGATGCATTCCAAAAATAATTAAAATTTGCTTCAAACAATCAGAAAAGAAGCCTTTTCATCGACTACTGATGGTCAAACTTCGATAGTTTCGACCTTTATATACCTCAAATATGGGTTATTAAATATGCACGAGCCGAAACGGTATACGGAAAAAACAAACCAGCTCAACGGCTTTTTCTCTCTATGGCGTTTACAACGCTCAAACCTACTTCCTCTCAACCAAACTAAACGGTACACGTCTAAAAACAATACTGACGATCAACCGCACGTTTCTCAGAGATCGTTTCGAAAATGTGCTTCACTAGCATATAATATTGCTAATTTTTTTTAAAGTCAACCCGTAATACTTCCTCCAACGGATTAGAACAACCACTTAATACCATCGCTCATTAATTGCAATAAATATAATTACTCATTATTGATTACAGCATTATGAAGTTATTCGTAGTATGTGTGGTGGTATTAACGAAAATTCTCTAACAACGCATATTTACGACCAAAAAAAATCATCGAAGAGAAAAATCTATTTTTTTATGATTATAATTCATTATGCGCCACAACTTGAAACAATTCCAAAATTATATTAAAATATTCACTTTAAAGAATTCTAATGAGCGCATCCCTCTATAATTAAGTCGAGCTGACAAATTAGTTACCTCGGTGCGTTTGTATGCCCAAGAAAATATTAGCGTCATGCCGGCCTAATTAATGAACTTTTTTTTTAAATGATCACATGAAACAGTGGAATTTTCAACTTTCCAAAAAAAAAACGACTTGCAATTAGTTGCAACCGTAACGAAGCAACACAATAAGGGGTTGTACGCCTTTAGCAAAGTGACTAGTTGTTGTATTCGAATGGCATACAAAAGCAAATATTATCTGCATCGTGAAATGCCATCACCTATAACGAATAGCGAAAATATTTGCACAACGTGCACACTCGTCACCGCACCATCACCACAATCTCCACTCGCAGTGCCCTCACATTATTGCTCGAATTATAGTTGTTCGATGGGCTCGGTGACCGCATTGCTGCTTAATGCCAACTCGCAATCGGGTTAACCTAGAAACTCAGAATTTGGGACCGCAATATTTACAACTGCAAATGTTGCGCAACAACGCACTCCAAAAGTATGTTTCGAATGGGGAAGTCAGCACAAGAATTCGCAAAAATCAGCATAAACTGACAACAAAGGATAATGGAACACCAAACTGAGTTGAGAAAGTTACAAATGAAAATCTGGGGTCATGCAGTGCCGCGCAAAAACCTTGATTCATTAAATACAGAAAGAGGGAAAGAGACCGTGGGAGAGAGAGTGGGGAGGAAGGGAAGAGGAGGAGATGAGAAGGACAAAAGAGAAGAAAGAGAAAGAGAATGAGAATAAGAAAGAGATCAGTAAGAGAGAAGAGAAAGAGGAAAGAGAGAAGAGGAAAGAGGAAAAAAGAAGTGAAAAAAGGAGAAGATGAGAAAGAAAAAAGAATCCAGAAAAGAAAGAAAAGAGGAAAGAGAGGAAAAGAGAAAAGGGAAGGAAGGGAGAAGAGACAGAAAAAAAAAAGGAAAGAGAAAAAAGTAAAGAGAAAAAAAGAACAAAGAGAAAAGAGAGAATGAAGAGAGAAGGGAAAGAAAAGAGAAAGAAGAATACAGAAATGAGAAAAAAAGGCAAAGAAAAACGAGAGAAAAAAAAAGAAAGGAGAAAAAAGAGAAAAGAGACGAAGAAGATAGAAGAGAAAGAATAAAAAATAGGAAAGGGGGAAGAGAAAAGACAGAGAAGAAAAAAAGGAGGGAGAAAGGAGAGAAACGACGAAAGAGGAGGGAAACGACAATAGAGAAAAGCTAAAAAAAGACGAGAAAGGGGAAGAACAGAAAAAAAAGAAAAGATAATGGAAACGAGAAAGAGAAAAAAAGGAATGGATAAGACAAAGAAGGAAAAAAGAAAAAAAGAGGGATGAAAAGAGACCGAAAAAAAAGGGAATGAGAAAAAAGAAAATAGGAAACAGAAAAAAGATGAAGAAGAGAAAAAGTGGAAGTAAAAAAATTTTAAAAAAAAAGAAATGTGAATGAAAAGAAGAAAAAGAAGAAATGGAGAAAGTGAAAAGAGGGAAAATAAGAAATAGAAGGGGAAAACAGAAGTGAGAAAAAAGAAAAAACGATGAAGAAAGATATAAAGATAAAAAATGGAGAAGAAAAAAGGAGGAAAAGGAGAAAAAACTGAAAAGGTGAGAAAGAGGATAACAAAAAGGAGAAATGTAGGAAAAGGAGAAAAGCTAAAAAAAGCAAGAAAAGAGGAAAAGGAGAAAAAAAGGAAAGGGAATGAGAGAAGAGGGAAAAAGCGAAAAGAGAGAAAAGAAAAAGAGAGAAATGAGAAAACAGAAAAGAGAAAAGAAAAGAAAAGAAACGAAAAGAGAAGTGAAAAGAAAAACAAGAGAGAAACGATACCGTTACAGCGGACAGATTCTAGCTATCGCAATGGTTCGAAGAACAACATTTCACGATTGATCCAAGAGTGGCGGCGATAAAAAAAAGTGTAGAAGAAAACAAACGACTAACAACAACATTCAGCGGCAAATTATTAACCATATATAAAAGCGCAATAATCCAAAACGAATATACATCATTTCCTTTTATCAGATCAGATAATAATTACTGATTTATGCACGCTTACGACTTATTCGTATCAACAAATGGAAAGATATTTGCGGACAAATAAGCCAATTGAATTAAAAACGAATTGTAAACAAATTATACTTCCGCATATCGATGTTCTCTTAACCTATTAAGATCGTATTCGTTGATCATGTCAATACGTTGTGCACTCCAATAGACAAAACACTCAAATGCACTTAACGCCCTCTCATCGCATCAATATATTTTTTATAACGTCGCAATAAGTAATTGCTAGCGAATGTCATTCGATATTCTCGACAAAATGATTTCATCATTGGCATTTGTTGTGCGATATTATTACGCAACAAATTGTCGCCAATCAAAGTGTCTGCTGAATCGCTCAAGCAATTGTGACATTAAATTTTGACATATTTGCTGTCATTATATTCCGCCCAATAAACGGTGTGAACTGAACAATATTAAGCCGTTTCGTTTTAAATAATAACTTATAGAAATACATTTTACACGTTTATGATGTTCGCTTTAAATAACGTAATAACCAGAGAGACAGATTTATTTAAGCGTTGCAAGTACCGTATAGAAATGCGACAAGTACGAAAAAAAAACTAAATAATCGCTGTCACTATGGAACATTACAGTCTCCCATAAACATGTTCCTACATACCATAAACAATAAAATACTCATAACGGAAGTCTTATAATTATAGTCGTTTCCCTCGCTAGTTGGCTTAGCTCACAAATGGTTGTCTAAGGCCAAATGTTAAAAGCTACAAAACTTAGGCGTCTTAATCTTTTAAGAATGATGCTTTCAGTAAGATCGCCATAATCATCAGTCTGAAACGATCGCTTGCAAGACATTCTACATTATCGACTTTCGCTTAATAAAACGACTTCCTATTCCCAAAAAAGAAAAATCAGATGGTATCCGCAGAAATCTACCATCATCTGCTTTCTCGTTTACATCTTCATGTCCCAATTTGGCACTGGCGATTTTATGCAAGCTTATTTTAACACCATGAATAATACTCTTTCCGTCAAAACACCTTTAATGTTGAAAAGACGCCAGTCACCTACTGGACGCTGCAGAAAAAAGGCCTCCTCCCTCCGCATAGAACTTCCAGGTCGAATAAACCCGTCCTCCGGAAAGATGTGAACTTTATTATTCTCTGCTTTCCTGGTCATTACCCTAAGCAATACGGTGAACATTCAAATGTTCAATTCAACGATTAAAAAAAACACTTCACAACGATACAGATCCTCACCAAACCATCCCAAAGACAAACAAATATAAAATTAGACCAACCAGTCGTAAAATATCTAAACAAAAACAAATCACACAGGCGAATGTTTCCATCGGTGTTTCCTTTTATTTTTACATCTTTTATGCCTTCATATTATTACTACCGTCCTATCTTCTCAGTATGCTTGGTTACGAAAAAAATGGAAGAACAGTCGAGGCAAGCACATCAACCATACGCTTCGGTGATCAGTGTGCTAAATTTTTAGCACCTTCGTATCATAACCGCTGTTCTTTCAATATGATTAGGATCGAAAGCGTTAAAAGCTACTTAGCCTATTTAGCGATCGCTTACTCCTAAACCTAATCAGGCGCTGATCTTGTTTGTAGTCGCGGTGTATTTCATCATCATTTTTGGCAACTGAATACAGAACAGTCATAATCATCGATTTGGTTGATGACTAATTTAACTATTATGCGCACTCTGATGACTCCAGCTGTGATATTTCACTCCGATATTTAACTCTGACCCGTATATGCATAAAAACGTGGATGTGATTTTTTTTCTTTCGCAACAATCCGCCCACATAACCACTTCATTCACATTCAGTTCTTCCAAAACAACAACCTTTGTGCGGTGGCCAATGTAAACCTGGTTCGCAAGCGCGCGCGC
>JPKZ01002647.1:35180-49855 GCA_000803305.1 Toxocara canis | reverse complement strand
AGAGGGGTAAGCGTTGCAAGTACCGTATAGAAATGCGACAAGTACGAAAAAAAAACTAAATAATCGCTGTCACTATGGAACATTACAGTCTCCCATAAACATGTTCCTACATACCATAAACAATAAAATACTCATAACGGAAGTCTTATAATTATAGTCGTTTCCCTCGCTAGTTGGCTTAGCTCACAAATGGTTGTCTAAGGCCAAATGTTAAAAGCTACAAAACTTAGGCGTCTTAATCTTTTAAGAATGATGCTTTCAGTAAGATCGCCATAATCATCAGTCTGAAACGATCGCTTGCAAGACATTCTACATTATCGACTTTCGCTTAATAAAACGACTTCCTATTCCCAAAAAAGAAAAATCAGATGGTATCCGCAGAAATCTACCATCATCTGCTTTCTCGTTTACATCTTCATGTCCCAATTTGGCACTGGCGATTTTATGCAAGCTTATTTTAACACCATGAATAATACTCTTTCCGTCAAAACACCTTTAATGTTGAAAAGACGCCAGTCACCTACTGGACGCTGCAGAAAAAAGGCCTCCTCCCTCCGCATAGAACTTCCAGGTCGAATAAACCCGTCCTCCGGAAAGATGTGAACTTTATTATTCTCTGCTTTCCTGGTCATTACCCTAAGCAATACGGTGAACATTCAAATGTTCAATTCAACGATTAAAAAAAACACTTCACAACGATACAGATCCTCACCAAACCATCCCAAAGACAAACAAATATAAAATTAGACCAACCAATCGTAAAATATCTAAACAAAAACAAATCACACAGGCGAATGTTTCCATCGGTGTTTCCTTTTATTTTTACATCTTTTATGCCTTCATATTATTACTACCGTCCTATCTTCTCAGTATGCTTGGTTACGAAAAAAATGGAAGAACAGTCGAGGCAAGCACATCAACCATACGCTTCGGTGATCAGTGTGCTAAATTTTTAGCACCTTCGTATCATAACCGCTGTTCTTTCAATATGATTAGGATCGAAAGCGTTAAAAGCTACTTAGCCTATTTAGCGATCGCTTACTCCTAAACCTAATCAGGCGCTGATCTTGTTTGTAGTCGCGGTGTATTTCATCATCATTTTTGGCAACTGAATACAGAACAGTCATAATCATCGATTTGGTTGATGACTAATTTAACTATTATGCGCACTCTGATGACTCCAGCTGTGATATTTCACTCCGATATTTAACTCTGACCCGTATATGCATAAAAACGTGGATGTGATTTTTTTTCTTTCGCAACAATCCGCCCACATAACCACTTCATTCACATTCAGTTCTTCCAAAACAACAACCTTTGTGCGGTGGCCAATGTAAACCTGGTTCGCAAGCGCGCGCGCGCTTTTCGCAACCTTCCAAATGCCCGATGAATGCTCTTGTGGCACTAATATCACCTATCGATGTCCTATCACAGCTTTCACCTGCAACCGAAAGATCGTGGGTTCGAGCCCTGCTTGTGGACTGCGCTCTTTTTCGCCACTGTAAAAATATGTTAGCGTAAAGTCTAAGGGGGCATATAAAGACTCTATGCATGAGTTAGCCCATATAAGCGGACCATCTTTTAACAGGAACATAAAAATCAAAATATATACCGCTCTGCGGATAGGATAAGAGTGTTATCCAGCTATAAAAAATAAAACTTGAGAAATGATAACGGTTTATTCAAAAATAGAAACGAATTCAACAACGCAACGAACAACAAAACAACGAGTCATATCATGAAAGTCGTTTTCTATCATACCAACAGATTTATCTCCCTTCAAACTTTTCCGCTATTTATCTTTCACTGCCATCTCTTTTCACATCACCAGAAACCCTATGTGAGAAAATCTTCGACAGCGCTTTTTACTCTTGTAAATGAACAGCAGTACTTTCTATTCTGGAAAAAAATAGGAATGAAAAAACCAAAAAACAAATGATCACGATTAACACCATCTCATTACAACTCCCCCCCCCTCCCCCACAAACGCGTTGACGAGTAAATAAAGAAGCAAAGGTTTCTACAATACAAACCAAATAACGTCACATATCTGTTTTTCTTTTTAGTCCTTATCATAAATACACCACTCGATGCCAAAGCAGAATCGTGTCTCGAGTTTTCTGCTCGTTAGAATTTTACTAGGAAAATACTGATATAAAACAGAGCAGAAAAAGGAAACATCCATTGTGTGCATCAAGTGCAGCATACCGCCAAATGCAACACGAAAGCGCGATCGTTTGCCAATAAGGTAATAAGTTCTTTCTGATGAGTCATATATCTCCTTATTAAACTCATCAGTTTCACTCTCGACAGCACTGTCAAACAGAATAGATTAGCTCTTGTCAAGGCGACACAATGGGTTCTGATATATCATTTCGAGATTCACTTTCGGACCAAATAGATCTCGAATATTGTCGATTCCATAACGGATCATCGTCGGCCTGCAAATATACCACCCCTATCTCCATGAAATAGAAATGATCCGGAACCTCCCGTTTTTTAGGCTTCCAGTGATTTTTCGCCTTTTCGGATAGAGGGCAGAAACGTCAAAGGAGAACAAAACTGTTCAGATAAGCAACGAAAGCAGCGTCTTCAAGGACGTCTCGATGCGCGTTTCAAGCAGTTCGCCGGAACTCCATGTAGTGATAGCAAACAAGACGCAAGCGCGATTATCGCACAGCAAAAAGATGAAGATTGAAGGGCGCAATAAAATAAGGTGGCGTTCTACTTGTCCGAGAGCAGAGAGTCCAGTCGTTTTATTCCGCACCGTTCTGGTTCCCTGTCTTTGGGATTTTGCGGTCAGGGGATTCAAAAACCCCCATTCTGGTTCAACTACGAACGAGTGATAAAACCCGCATTCTGGTTCAACTACGAACGAGTGATTTTGGCTGTACCAGTTCGGTTCCAATACGAACGACTCTTTTACACTAACGCGCAAGTTATTTCTCTGTATGAATGTTACACTGCACTGTTACCCAGAAATGGTACAAATACTCTACTGTACCTCCCAACTTTATTTGGGTACGAATACCGCCCTGTACTTTGGTAGAGAAATTGCTCAGGTATCGCTGCCCAAACGCTCTTCCGAAGTTCCGGTTATCAACTTTCCTCTCCTACCTCATTATAAAGTGCAAAAGAAGTACTCACGGTTCAATCAGAAACGACTAGCACCTGTCGTTTAGCCACAGCGGAGTCTGGCTCACACTAAGAAAAACACACACACGCACGTGTATAAGGCCACTCGCGTCCAGTAAAAGCAGCTGACTACTGACGAAATCCGACCCGCGGCCTCTTTTATCATGACTCTTTAAAACGATCTTATGTTCGCTTAAGTCCGAGTGGAGTAAAAAAGACCTAGAAAATGTACCATAAACGTGCACATTGTGAGATTGACGGGTGGGAGTGGAGAAGGCGCAACTGACCTTTCAAGAGAAAGTCCATAGCCGGCAACGTTTACATCAGGCGGAAGTCCCATCGGTAAAAGCATTTCAGGTCTGAACATTCCAGAGTTCCCAATCTCGACCCATTTCTTTAACCCTTCATGATAGGCGAATATTTCCATCGACGGCTCCGTATACGGATTGTAAGTTGGCTTGAAACGCAAGTTTGTTATACCTGAAAAATGACCACTGTTATGTTCAAGTGTTCCTACGTTGCGTACCTTTGCTCGGTAACGAGGGAAAAGTCGAGTTGAAGCGATCGCGGTGGTGGAAAGAAAGGGGTGGCAACGGTGGGAAACGCATGTGCCATGTGCGTAGCAGTAATAAGACACTAGTCCGTACTACCTCAGCACCTTTCTGCTTTTATGACGTCAAAAGCGCAGCATTACACTTTTACTGCACCATAGACGACCGTTTCAGGCAGATGCGCACGCAGCAAAAACTACCGATAATTAAATCACATCGAATCCATGCTTTGGGCCACAGATTAAGAAGCGAACAGAAGGTAAAGGCAGGTGATAGCTTTTCCTAAACAAGTATGTAGCTTTCTCTAAATAAGTTGGAACGTACTCTTAACTTAAGTTCCTTGTCATGCAAAAGAAACCACATGGACTATACAGCTCGATGAAGTTTATCACTTCCCATCTATCAGCAGAAGATAACTGTTATTTTCTTCAAATGATAAAGACATAATATCACCTTGAGACCAACAATGTTAGGTAAAATGGAACACAAACGCAAAATAAAAACAAACTTAAGAAGGCAAACTGCAGTCACAAGTTATGTGATACATAAAAACGAAGCACATACCGCACTTGCGGAAAAATTCAGTGAATAAACCCATAACATGAGCCAACGAAAGATCTCGTTCTGCTATAACACCTTCAACCTAAAACAAGCATTCATTTTCAAACTATCAATTTAAAAATTGCTGGTCTCCAGGCTAAAATTCTTTAATCTTTCCATTCATTTATAAACAATATCAGCACTTGCACTACAGAACAACGTCTACACCCAAAATGTGGTCTTAAATCTAGCACTTTAGCCTGTCTTCTTTCGTAGTAAATACTCTTGAAACTCCATTTCAGATTCTGTCCCGCGTCTGACACTACTTGCTAAAATTTCTGGTTTTTTCATCAGTAAAACATTCGGCCAGAAGGTTAAAGCCACGCTCATCAAACACTTGCATTCATCACGTTATACATTCTTTAAAATTCTGATGACAGCATGCTTAGTGTGACTGTACAACAAATCATCACAACAACACTCTCATGAGATCTTCGAAAATAACGGAACAAAGAACTGAATACCGACTGTACAATCATATGCGCCATTTTGGCAATTAGATCTGCACTCATCATATTAGAGAAAACATTAAAATAGAAAAGGCTAAAAAGAGTAACCTGATGGAACTCTGCCAAATGTGTCGCATCAAGAGTTTCATTGCGGAACACTCGATCGATACTGAACATCTTTGTCGGCTTGAAGCCCTAAAATACAATTGCGAAAGCATAACAAGCCAATCGAGAGCCATACTACCGAAAAGAAAGCGGCAAAATAAGCTATCTGGTCAAATAATTGTCCTAGCTAAAAATTCGCCTATGAACTACGGCCTCAGCAAGTTACAGATGAAATGGCAAAAAAATTTTGGCGATCTCTCTTTTGGTAGCAACTTCTGCAATGTTTAGAAGGTGGTGATTATGTAAGCAAACACAAAACCATTCGCTTGCACTATCAAAAGAATGCCCTTCACCACAGCAAAATTTCGAAAAGGATACTCAGTTACTGAAAACAAAAGGCATAATGATAGTTCAGCGCTCTAACTCTAAAGTTAACGGCGCGATTTCATAGTGTTGACTATTAGGTGATAGTTTTCGATGATAAGTATAAGCTTAAAAATTACACTTTCTAATTCATAAAACCTAGCTTGCCTCAATTTTCAACACTCAATAACACCCCAACACATCATCATAAACAATCTAATGACTGGGCAGTTTTGTACCAGCTCAAAGTTGGTTTCGCTTGCCGAACTGGCAACACATTTGAAGAGTCGAACTGGTGCTCCCAATGAAGAATCACTGAATAAGATACGCCAACGGACCTCTTGTGCTAGCTTGTAAAGTTGCCTCGCGCTAACTGCGGTTGTATGTGTTCGCAAAACATTCTTTTGGGCTTCCTCTATCTTCCAATCATAATTATACCTGAAATGCTTCAAAAGTTTCGTAACTGCTGTAATTATATTAAAATCATTCACTCCCTACCAACTTCAAAAGAGCCGTAAAGATGCTCGTGGTAAGCCAGAGAAGTCCGAGAGACTCGCTCATTACGTATAGGATAAAAATGTTCCTTGAAATATGGTGCTTTTCTTCAAAATCAGAGATATCACAATAATTTCATGAAACTTTGTAACTCGGGATAACCATACCACCAATTTCAACACATATGCCAAAAAAGCGATACTCTCACAAACAATAAAACTCTTCTTCTAGAATACGAAATAAAAGAAAATTTTTTAAACCAACCCTCTGGAGCCATATCCGCCTTTGGCATGCACAGTTTTCACCCTTTCCAAATAATCTTCAGGAAATTGGAAACTAAGCGCAGGATCGCTCACAAAGAACGTATCGTGGGCATCACGTGCCGGATGTTGTTGCGGTTGAAACAGTGCATCAAAATTCCAAAATGAACTCTCCACATAGCTAAAACAAGTAAACGAAAACTTGAACAAAGCAATTTCATTAAGTTGATAACAAAAAAGACAAAAAGCAGTCAGTACACGAACCTCGATTCGGGCAATGGCTTGAAGGCATATTACTTACAAATGAACCGATTTTGAAGCCAAAAGCAAATTTAATGAACGCGCACATCAAATAAGCAAAACAGAAGCAAAAGTCAAGAACCGATTCAAATCCTCGTGCAATGAACCGCAATCAGATACGACTGTTTTTGTTTGTAAATTTCAAGAATAACAGATTCTTACATGTTGCACTACTGAACATGTACAAAACAAAAAGAACACCTTTTGCTGACGTCATGAAACCAGATAGCTATTCGTACTATTTCACCAACAACAAATACTTTTTTTTTTACCTCGTGAATATTCGAATTCTTTTGGACACACCTTTTTTTGTGTAATATGTCAACATTTTAATAAGAGCATTTTTATATTTTGCTAATGGTTCGATAAAAAAGCTTGATCGACTCAGTACGTATCAAAAGTAACACGACTGCAAAATTTTTTTTGACGAAGTTTTGTTAGTAACGTTATTAAACAGTATTGCTACTGCTTTCCGTATGATACCCTACAAGGTCTTCCGCACCATGTTCGTCGTCCGAACGCTAAACATTATTCAGGAAAAGTGAAGACAAAATCATTATTTAAACAATTTCCCACAATCGATATCTGATTTGTATCGCAGCAGTCGGCCAGCCGATATAGCCGATATTATGCCCGTCACATACAAGATAAAAATCATTAGAAACAAAGAATACAGAGATATATATAAATGCAAAGCGCTTCAAAGAAAAACGCTATTCGCTACATATACACATATCAAGAAAAACGAGCGGAGGTATGGCTCAGTAGAATCAAAGTACAGTTTTGCTCCATACTTCATTTTCGCCTTTTCCAATCCTCAAGTAAAACTTTTTAGAATGAATAAAAAAGAAAGAGATGTAAATAAGGAAAATATTACTAACCGATTGGTTGGCATTTCAGTGAATCCCATTTGGAAGAAAATCTGTCTGAATTCAGAACGAACTTTCATAAGTGGATGTAGATGACCACCAGCTGGCATTACACCCAAAGCGTTGAAGTTGTACTTCTTGAACGCTTTCGATTTCCACGATCCGCTGAACAAAAACGCTTATATATATATATGTATATGTATATATGTGTGTACATATATGTACATACATACATACGTATATATGTATATGTATATGTATATATATGTATGCATATTTTGTATATACATATATATATACATGTATATATGTATACATACATATATGTATATATATATATATATGTATATACATACACATGTATATGCATTCATATAACTACTACTATCTTCTCGTAAATTTCGGCAGAAAAACACAACCCTCTTCCTCTTCCTAATATCCGCTTTCTTTAAGTATAACTTCATCATACACTGTCTGCAAGCTGATCTACTTTCCTTTAAAATACCCAGCATCGAAGACCTCTCAAACTGACTGGTACACGATTTCATACCTGATTATCTAGAAAAGCTGGCAGAAAATTTTCAAAACAGCGTTCTTAGAAAAATAATATAGCTTCATATTCATGCTCCTAGTTCCACGTCACACTCAGTACTTCACCAACCCTATCTATTCTACTGCATTTAGAACAGGCTACAATGGGATGCTGTGAATTCCGCATCTGAAAAAAAAAAGCTGTGAAGAATTTTCCGAACAGAACAATAAAATCATTAATAAGCTAAATAAAACTTATGAAGCAAACGAAAGGGAAAATCATCAATACAAAACAGTTAAGCATAATTATTACGCATAATTATAACCTGGTGATCATCTCAGGGGTGAGGTCGAGCTCTGGCTTATCAATAACTGTTGCGAAGGATGGTCCTTTCTTGACAAAATAGCTTTTAACATTCCTGAAAGCTCTTGTTAATAGTTATTTCTTAAAATCGAACAAGCAACAACGAGTGTTGAATTGTATACAATCATCTCAAATTATCACAGCAGGTTTTGTTCAGTTTCTAAGCATATCTCTTCAAATTTAATCATCAGTGCATTTACAAGTCATTTTATATAAAGTAATGAGATTATCTGCACTTTGTATATCTGACTAAAACGATTAGGCGAATGGACGCAACAAGCAGTGGTAATCTGATAAGCATACGATCAGATCGAGATGTCTTTACTATTTGACGAAATGGATCGTCCTATTCTGCTCCTTTCTTATACTTGATTGTACGCAGTATTACACTATCCACCACCATACCCCCATTCACAGTTCTCTCCTCTCCAACTGCTTTCGCTGCCTAGTTTACAGATGTTCGCTTGCTAGATGGCTATCCACATCGTAATGTTCAGAAACAATTCGTTCAAGCCGTTCAAGTCTGGAGAAGTTGTTGGTCGTTAAAATCTAAAATACTCAAAGAAAAAAAAACGCACACTTCCATAATAAGTTTCCGTTTCTTGATATCTTGAAGCGCTTTCGGAGGAATTTCACATTCTTTGCCTTCTGCGACTGACTTCAGTTGTTTCTGGACAACGTCTTCGATCGATGCCACTTTACGCATCAACCTTACTGAACCACCAGATTTATCCACTGTCACCCAACCAGCGGCCAAAGCTTTGCTCAGACCGATCTTACCAAATGGTTGCTTCTGAAAATCTCATACAATCATGAATAAATTAAAAACGATAAAAACAGCTTGAGTTATGTTATAAAGAACAGCTAGCTGAACCATTCGTTGACTGGATTAAACTGCTTTACAACTTAACCTGATTCGCCTGGAATATGTACTACCGATACTGCTCGTTTTAATGCAGCCCTGGTTCACGCAAGACGCATAGCTCATAAATTTCCCACATTTCCTTCTTACGGCTAAATATCCAGAAAGCTAAAGCTTGACAGATTTAGCGACTCAGCTATACGGCAGCTTTCGCATAAGAGCGTTCAAAGGTTGGACTGCTATCAGGAATTTTATAAACTGCTGCATCCCGTTCCTCAAAATAATAGGGTACAAGAATAAGGGAGAAGAAGTTGTATACCATCTGCTTCACGAACACCCCCTCCCCTGGACACTATTACCCACAACAGAGATTCGAAAGTGGAAGCGTATGCAGACGCTCTAAAGCAAAAGAAGCCAGATCCTTTGCAGTAAAGTTCTCCACCTGAATAAGGCTATCCTTTCATGAGATGCAAACGAAGCGGTGAATGATCGCTTTTACCGACAGTGTACCGTGGACCATTCTCCTTGCATAAGATGAATCACAAGGATCAGCTGCTGCTTCCATAGAATCTCTTCAAAAGCCAATCATGCACTTCGGTATTTGATCGGGGTAAAAATAGAGGTGCAAGGTAAAGAATATAACATACCATGACTTCTGCCTGTTCGATACCATTCTCACCAACTAATCTGAACACGTTCGCTTCATGAGAACCGTTTTCAGCCATCACTTTGCCCTCTTCACTTAGCTCTACTCGCTTCAGCGATCGATCCTCCGTTAAAATTAACTAAAACGCTCGAAGTAAGGCGCGATAATCCAAATTATCATGAAAGATTAAAATATACATTGGTCCTAATAACGGAATTCTTTTAAAAAAATCTTTTCTCGTTATGTATAACGCGATGCACGCGCCACTTAACAAGAATTTTCTGAAACAATAACATTCTCCTAAGATTTTAACAAAGAATAATCATCCAGTTAAACAGCTACTTCTATTACTGGAACACATGGCAAATATTAAATAAATTGCTCGTCAACACTGTTCGAAATTTTATCCGAAAAATTTGCTTCATCTTTCTGGAATGAGATAACTCTATTCACTGTCTGCTGCAACTTTTAGCGAAAACTGCAAGTTAGCAAAACGTCAAGTTTTGAGCTTTAAAGTCTTATTACCACTAATCTCTGCTTGAAGTTCGACAAAAAAAACATTTACCAAAAAGCAACTAGTGTGTTCCGGTATTTATGAACAATGTGGAACCAGACAAGATATAGTAGTGTGCGGAAGCGTCTGATACGTCAAGCAAGTGTAGATGAAAAGCGCTGAACTTTAACGAGTCCATAGATAATGCATACTAAAGCTGGTGCCTCATTCTTTTTCTCTCCCCCCAACCACCCCCTCCCCTTCTCTTTTCTCTCACTCGCTGCATTTTTTCTTTCCTATGCCGCGGTGGAAGAGATCGAGTCGAGGTTATAGCATCTCATAGAGAGAGCAACCGCCCTAGTAGCAAGCTGCAAAAAAAACCAAATATGTTGCTCGGTGGAAATAAGCGTTGTCTCTAAATGAGCCAATGAACAACTCGAGAATTACCAGCAATCCATAAAAGCAACATCCTATGCAGTTGATTGAATGGTAAGCATAAATAACGTACTCCTTCGTTGTTGAGCAAGCTCTTGACAGCGCCAATAACCTTCTGATGATCCACTCCAAGTTGAGCAGCTAACTGGAGAGTATCAAAGGGACCGTCGGTATCCAACCGATTCAACAACAACTGTGGCAGATCCATATCGCCACCCGCTTCACAGGAACTCGATCCGGTCATTTTTTTATCTACCATACGATGGCAATCCGATCGTGTTTGTGCGATGCCGCCACCTTTTAATAAGCTGAAAATCAATCCAGTTAGCACTTTCGTAAATCATTTAACGGTGGAAATTTGACCGGAACGAACCAAAGAGCTGCATCGAGTATTTTCGTAAAAGGTAAAAAATCAATACGAAAACGCGGTTTCCAGAACACTTTACTATGAGAATAATTGCGTCCGAATATTGAAGCAGCGAAGAAGGTGAAAATTTGACCAATGAAGTAGTGAAGAAGGTGAAAATTTAACCAATCTCTTTCGCCACTCGAAAACGACGTAATGTGGTTGAACCAACGTTTGAGGTGCACGTAACGATCTACTCGAGATTGGCAAGCGATAACTTTGTCGTGTGTCGTAAAATCGGATGGAGATAACGTGTACCTGAAAATAGAAAATTTACATCCACAAACCATTATTACTCGAATTAACGAAATCTCACAGAAAGTAACGTCAACAGCTTTGATGGAGTCTCGACCATAAATGATGCCAATTGTGGTGCATTCAAAACCGCACTATAACTGTGGGTATATATATGTGCATATATATGTATATATGTATGTATATGTTAGTGTTTACTTAGAGGAATATTACTTTCAGCGTTTGCTTCAACAAAGCTATATTCGTAAAAATTGACAGCCATAATCTGAAGGCAAATCTAAACCTGAATTTCGTTCCAGTTAGTCGGTTTCGCAATGAGCCACGGTCTACTAAAGTGTATATCTGTTTCCATAATCGTGTAGAACTGAACGACTCTTATATTGCTCCCCTCTTTGCTTTTCCATTTATGCTTATCATTTATAGCCGGCCAAAAACACAACATCTAACTCAGCCTATGCTTTCCACATCAAAAAATTAATTATTTGTTACTGGCACTTGACCTGTAAAGTTATTTGTATGTATTTTTAAGTAAAACTAAAGCATATCTGATCCGTTTTAATCACAGCAATTTGAAGAAAGCAAAAAGCTTACCCGTCAATATAACTAAATTCAGCGAAATGTTTGTTGAGATCAGCCAATTCCGATTCGTCCATTCACTGGCGCCCTGCCACCCAATATGAAAGGGCACTTGGCCTCTAAAATTATAGTAGTCTTAAATTAATGAGAAAATTATCTGCGTGAACAGCACATTGTTCACGCTAACAACGTACCCAACATTCCACCGATGCATTTTTGCTGCATATCTGACAGTTCATTAAATAAGCTCAGATATGCTTTACTTAAAAAATTTCTTACTTAAGAAATGAGCTTTTCGGCGCCAAGTACTTATTAGCGTGAAGATTTGATAAAGGGCGACGAAAGAGTGCCAGGCCGCACTAGCGTATTGAGAAGAAGGCATCGTCAAGACAACGACTACACAAAGAAGGTATCTGCGAATTTGGCGATTCCATCCTTCCTCATCATAATACGTTCTCAAATTCTCTATGTCATGCATCGCTAATTCTTCTGCGTTAGTGAAGTTACCCAAACGAGTTACTGCGGCTCCGAAAATCTCCTAGCGGAACCAGCAATGGACGTTCAACGATAACTGCGAAAAACCTTTTACAATTTATACTGTTTTGTCGCTTAGTTATAGCAATAATTAAACGAAGAAATCAAACTATGACTCACATATCTAGCATACCTTACGAAAATTTCGAGTCGAAAACAACATACACGTGGTGAAAAAAAAGCCAAAGCTACGGTACACGACCGTTGCGAAGGGACAAGCCAAAAAAAATGAATCCGATTATATTCCGTCCATGGAAACTCGAGATCCCCCAACTTTTCTCGACGCCTTCCATCCAATCCGAACCCCGTTCCTCCTCACCTTCCACCCCTGAAGACAAACAACCCAGAATACGCAATACTTCGGTCATATTTACGCTGTGGAGTTCAATCGTTTGCGGTGGTAAATCGCATTAAGCGTTCAACAACGGCAAACGACCGTACGCATTGAATCGCAGCCGTTCAAATCTACTGTTCAGCACCTTGTCGTCTCTATGTCTTAAGTCTGTAATGGTGCGCTGTATTTAAGTGAGACTTACGTTAATTGTCAACTAATTGTCCGGTTCCTTACCTGATCCTCGAACATCCACGTATTTTTTAGGAGTTTATTTTAAAATGTTATTTGCTAAGTTTCGGATGTTTTTTTTTGCGCTTCACAGTTAAGTATAGGAATATAGCAACCTATATAGTAAGGAGTTTTTCAAAAACTTTAAGAAGAATTATTTAAGAAAAATTTAAGAAGATCATTTTAAAATGATTTAAGAAAAATTGTGAGGCTTTTTGCATACACCGAATTGTCGTGTTAAAACCAGTTAATTTGGTCATTCCGCAAAGGTTTACCAGAATTATCACACTGGAAGAGTAGGGGATTTTTAAAGACAGTCTAACGTTTTGCATTCCATTGTACCGTGTTTATATCGACCATCGTAGTTTAATGTATAATATTTCTTGCGGTAATTTACTTCGGTTTTTTTAAACCTTTAACGTTTCAAAAGCGCCCCGAAGTTTGGAAATGGACGGCAGTGCTGGATTCGAGAAACTCTCGCAAATAAGGATCTCACTTGAAAACTTGTCATTACCAATGAATAGTACAGAAATTGATATAACGTCTTAAATATAGATTCATCTAAACGTGACCACCTTTATATTCGCCTATACGGCCTTTTTAAGCGTGGATTCTTTTTTGCAGGGATTTGTGATTTTTTCGATGCAGGATACCAAAGTAAAGGATATTCTCGATGCTTTTCCGGTATTCGAGCCCATTGAAAGAAACAAGGTGATTTTAATTAGCTTTAATTAATTTTAATTAGCTTAATTAGCTTCATTTATATGTGGTATGTGTTAATTATATTATTTGCTGACGAACATACTAGTTGTGCAACAACGAACAATGGTTATTCGATATTTTGACACCATTACCGATTCCATTTGTACGTCGTTCTTTAACGATGAACTTGTAACATCTCCATGAAAGATTTGTAGCACTCGTTTTTTTTTCGCCAGTTCAAAAATTCAAAATTTCAATTTCTTAAAAATATATCGCCATATTATTGACTACTACGAAAGCTGGACGAACCCTTACCGCTATGCTTACTCAAATGCCTTACAACTGGATATGTTTAAGAACACGATTGTTTCGAAGACGCATATCCGATAGATATTCGTATATGGTTAATTGCAGTTGAGACCTCTTAATGCGTCGAAGAGAGATTAGCGTGCAAGGTTAATGTTGACGTTTCGGCTTCTCGAATCATAATCTGACTTATAATCGTTGTCCTTATACTGTTATTATCTTAAGGTATTGTCTTGTGTGAAGTGCTATCCAGGTGTAAAAAAAAAGATATTTCGATTTGTAATTGTTATGAATTAAGTTACGATGTAACATAACTGGACATGAATTGCCAACAAGAGCTGATCAACTCGACGAGTACACGAAAACAAAGAAATTCATACGTGCTTGGCGAATTCATAAAATTATGGAGAAATACGGTGAATATTTCGATGATATTGGGTATGTTGATTGTATTTAATGTTTTGATTGAATGGTGATCTGTGGTGCGTTGGAAAAAAAAATCATTTATCCACACAAATAACACGGAAACAAAATAGACTCCGCTCCCCCCCCCCCCCCTCCCCCTCTCCTCCCTCCTCCCTTCCATGTTCCCAAATAGGAACATCATTTGAAAGCTGCGATGAGTAGGAGCTTTTAAGCTTCTATTCATGGAAAGGCGCGTAAACCATGAAAGTGAAATAGAAATGACTTGGAGACAGCGCATGCAGAAGAATGTTGAAGGGATTGGTTGAGGTGGAAGGATTAAAAGGTTGATGACCTCTGTGGAAAAAAATCATTTATCCACACAAATAACACGGAAACAAAATAGACTCCGACAGAAATAAAAAATCCGTTGAGAACTCTTTAACGACTGTCTTGATGTGCTAATAACAAAAT
>JPKZ01002646.1:815863-846043 GCA_000803305.1 Toxocara canis | reverse complement strand
TTTTTTTTCTTTTTTTTTCTACGCTCTCTAAACCGCTCCTAGCAAACTGTGTCCTCTGCCAGCCTAGTGGAAACATAGGAAGGAAGGGTCTCGGATGAGAAACTAACCTGATGCTTCCTATACAGAAGTTGAAGGATCTGTTCCCATTTGACAGGTGATGCAATCTGGTTCACAATCGCATCGCGTATTTCGGTCAGCTTACGACCGTACGTCTTGCCCGTATAGTTCGAGTAAACGTTCACTCGCGGTGCCGTTAATGGCACACCTTAATTAGCACAGTTTCACAAATGAATTTCACCTGCATAATGACGACATTTTTTCACTTCCTTCTCTTCCTTCCGCCGTCACCACCTCAAAATTTTCATATCCCTCTCAAGCGTTTTTCGAAAGCAACCTTTTAACAACCTTCACTAGAACCAACATTCAGCCAAGACATTATCAAAATAAAACCAAAAACCCAGAAACTCGACTTTAACTCCTTATCATAACCCAGCCGACCAGCTGAGAATAATTAGTTAACAGATAATAGAAGAAACCTTTTAAGGCTTTTCGCATCGGTTCGATTGCTGCGTCCATTAACCTCGTATGAAACGCACCACTGACTGCGAGCTTTTTAATTACCTGAACTTCCGGAACTTTAAAAAACAAACAAACTTAGACAGTGCTAACTCCAATGGTGAGAAAAATCAGAGTGCTAAAAAATTCGTTCTTCAATAGTGCCTGCAGCTAGCTTGTCCCGGCTTAAGTACGCGGTCGATCAGCAAAGTGTCTGAATGCCGTAGATCAAACGGCCGCATCACTGCACTTCCCTGATGCTTCCTTCGTAGAGGGAAGGGAAACAGCTGACATAATGGTACACAACATGTTTGTTGCACACTGAGTTCGATGACAGAAAGCGACGATAAATCGACGCTTTCAACTTGCAAAAGATTTCACCTTAGCTGAAGAGTGGCCAAAATAAACGCAGTAAACGTTTGATGTCTAGAATGGTCTACGTTTGTGCCTAAGGCGATCCTCCTTCCATACCCTTTCTTTCCTGCCTTGCTACAAGCCACGGATTACGCACTTAAATCCTCAAAATTTATTCACACCAAACTCAGTTTTAAAAAATTTAACGGACTTGAAAGGAAGACAGCAGCCTATAAATTTCTTATGAAGCAATCAAGAAACGAGGATACCGAAGACTGACCTGAAAGGCGAATCTCTCCTGGTTCTCCACGAGAAACCGTAGACATGTTGCTGAGGCGCCAACAACCTTCACACCTCGGAACAAGTAATTCGCTACCTCGCATATTGGCAGTTCACCTTTTTCACTTAAAACAAACGCTGAATGCGGTGAGGCGAATGGATATGAATAGAAGTTCTCCAGCTCCCGCTCTCTATCACTATGGAGCAATGGTTAACGGCTCCAAGGTGATCGTTTAGTTCATTTCCCTACACCACAGGGAATGTGGGCTGGAGTGCTTACTTACATTGGCCACATATCGAAAGATATCGGAAAACATTCGATCATAGCCTTGAAAATGCTTAGGAGGCGAAATGAACGATGCTTTAATTAACAATTAATTTTACATCCCTTAGAGCAATTAAAACGCGTGACATTTTTCTGTTATTCCACAAAAAAATGATCCAAGAAATAGCGATGTACTTTATTCGCCAACTGAAACGAAATCGGCTACTGTTCCCAAGGGCAATTTAAACAACAAAAAAAATCATTCAGAACTGCGAGAAAAGCTGAATGCAAACAACAACTGCGAGCAACACTGTATAACACTGATCCCTCCGTCTCTCTCTCTCTCCCTCTCTCTCATTTCTTCAAAAGGACTACCGTTTTCAATCGAAAGATAAGAACCACTCCTTGACGGGCTCAGCAAAAAAAAAAACCAAACGAAGTTCCTCTTTACTTTGAAGGACTCTCATTTCTCTTTCGTCGTCCCCTCCCCTTCCCTCTTTCTCCTCCTCCTCCAAAATATTTCGAAGCTATTTCAAAAAGCGAGATATTTTCGAAAGTTCTTTTCTCTCAGCCCTTCATAATAATTCAGTGTCGTAAATATCCTTGAATAAATCTCCTTTCGCCTACCCTCCTATTAACAGTCGTGCAATTCATTCCACCGGAAGTGAGCACAAAGGGTGCATTCAATCAGTTGCAACTGAGATAATTCAAAATGACTGCGACCAAAGTCCTCCCACTCCGCATGTCACAATCAATAGAAAATCGAGAGTGTTGCGCTAACTCAGTGCACCCCTAAATTGCCCGCATCAGCCACCATTCTTCCAGAAAAACGCACATGTTCCATTAGCAAAACATTGGTACCCCCAATTTCCTGGGATTTTTGTGATCTTCGAACTTCTAACTTTTTGTACGACCCTATTTTTTCATTGACTGACAGAAAACGGTCGATAACGAGTAACAACACTGTGGATGGGTCAAGATGAAAATGAGCTCGGTAGGTCCCGAATGGTAAGACGTGTCTGACCCCTAAACAACAGGGGAGTAGGTTATGAGGTACCCGACAGTCGCATACTACGTTATGAGGTATCCGACAGTCGCATACTATCTTGAAATGGAAAGACCACTTCCAGGGCTAAAAACATAACGTTCCCTTCCTCCCTGGTGAAACCGCTAAAGTGGAAAATAATTCATTCTTACGGAAAGTGAAGTCTGCAAAATAAAAGTACTGAAAAGTAGGTTCTGAAGTTGAAAGCACTACCACACAGACAGACAGGCGTGCATGAACGAATATACACAACACACAGATATGATATCATCATAATGCGCTTTGCAAATACGAATTTATTAAAGCGCATATCCGTGAGTAGTGTATGAATACTTTTTGAAACCGGAAGCCAGATTTGCATTTTTCGAAGCCGCTAACAAAAACGCATCTCCACCTGGTACCACAGCCAGGCTTCGTGGAACGCTATAACCCGATCTGATTGTTAATCCCTCCCTCCCACAACGACACAGCGCAAACCTGGTCTAGTCTTACAGGTCCGGCTAACAGGAATTGGCGATTCGTCGCAAGATCCCTTGCTAGCTCCTTCACGGAATCGTAAATAATGGGCACAATAACCGCAAAAAGAACAATGGGACGTCAACCATTTGACAGTATTCCCTTTATGCCCTTCTGTTGGATTTCTACACCCCCCATTAAAACGGCAAAATAAAACTGTTCTCCTTATTGTGCTGTTTCCTATCATGTTTTTCTCCCTCTTCATAGCGACACTTAAACTTTTCATTCAAAAACCGTAATACCTTTTCGCACGTTTTTGCTCCACCTAAAGTGAAACTCGTCTACAGTTGTGTTTTAGTTATATTCTTGTTCCTTTCATACGAAACTGTTATCAGCGGATAGGACCAGCGAATTGTGATTCTATTCATCAGACCCTTTAGGCAGCATTTTTTGTAAAATAATTCCGTAAAACTATCATTCCACCATCATAACTGCACCATTAGATTGCATTTAAGTCGTTCTTTTTCCTCAACAATCAATTTCTTGTTTTGGTGCCTCAACGCGAATTTCGAAGTTATTTCCGAAGTGCCGTATTTCCTTTTTTATTTCTGTTGCAGCTGCTCATTTATAACGTAATCGTTCCAAATCCGAACTAGTGTCGGTTTTTTTTTCAACCGCAATTTAAAAATATGTGACATGAATCATATGAGAAATTTGTGTGACTGCGTCTGATGCAATCGACGTCAAGCGGGTAGTAACAGTGCGTTGCAATGGATGCAGCAGTTGCCTTCTACAACAAGAATTCCAGGTTCCGGCGCCGACGCTAGAAAACAAGTTCTGCGGTTCCAGAGAGAGAAGGTAGGGCCGGCAGTCTCTCTGCCTCTTCAAAGGCAAAGCATACTCGACGGCCTCGGGCGATGTGTCACCGTCGAGGCTCGAGACCCCTCAATGATACATCACGTGTGTAACTAGAAAAAGTTGTAGATATCGCCTTCTACAACAAGAATTCCAGGTTCCGGCGCCGACGCTAGAAAACAAGTTCTGCGGTTCCAGAGAGAGAAGGTAGGGCCGGCAGTCTCTCTGCCTCTTCAAAGGCAAAGCATACTCGACGGCCTCGGGCGATGTGTCACCGTCGAGGCTCGAGACCCCTCAATGATACATCACGTGTGTAACTAGAAAAAGTTGTAGATATCGCTGTTATCCGCGCACGTGAGTAACGACTCAGTAATATTGTCAACAACTATATTTATTGCCAAGCTGCTGTTCGACTCTTTCGTAGTTCGATTCACTGAGAAAATGAGTGACTTATTTTACTGCCAGAAACAACTTTTGGCCGGAAAACACGCAGAATCAGTATCCCAAAGAAAAAACGAAGTGATGTCATGTGCAAAGCAGTAAGCGAGTGAAAACTCCTAAAATATTTATCAAATGGGTATGGTTTTGTGTAAACAAAGCGAGCATTTATTCCAAAACAGCGAGGTTGTTTCTTGCCTTCTGGCGGGCAAACCAAGCCGAAAATTTTTCTTTAAAGAAAAGCGAAACTTTCAAAGCAACGTATTATAGCAGCAAGGGGGTTCAATGATCGCTTACATTCACCGTCGATGAATTTGGAGCTAAAGGTTTATGCCGAACGGTGAATTCTGCCGAGACGAACGACGGAGATGATGATATGTCACTTAATCGATGTCACCAAACGGATGCAATGTCTTCTCTGCTTTACTATGCGTTCGAATAATTCAACTGTCGAAATGAAATCATCTTTGTCGCTTCATAAAACCAAAAATAATCTTGTTGCTATGTTTTCAGCGACAAAAGTTTGCGAAGGTTGCCCGTTTCTGTCCAAAGTGAGACGTGCGCACTTGCGCATGCTGTGCGAATTGTATGTTGGATACCGATCGTTACACTTGCACGATAAGATTTGTGCGGTTTAAGCTAGTCATGATATAAAAGTACTTTACAGCTTGCAACATCCTCACCTTCCACAACACCTCACGACTAACACGACTGTCACTTAGAATTAAGGCTTGCTAAATCTCTGACCTTATCTTATCGAAGGTAAGACTAGTGCAACCTATAACGCCAATTATTTTGTCTTTCTGAAATTTTAGAGGATAACTTCTTCCCTGATCCTGCGGAACACTCTGACAACACTCGGTTCGCGCCTATATCGTTTCCACGTTTGCCCATTTTACATATTTCTCTTCGAAACCTCTGCGCGGGAAGTAAACGTGTGGCGCGTTGGGACGGTGGGGAGACGATGAAACGGGATGATGACGGCGGCTGAATCATTTTTGAATTCACCCTCTCTACGGAAAGGCAAAGCTCCGAAAAACACCTCGCACTCATATTCAGTCCTCTTCGTGGTAGATCGAAATATTACCGTCTTACTTTAGGAATCTGAATGTGAAGCCCGACAGCATTTCAAAAAATGGTTAACCAGCGCTTCACTCACAAATGCAAGGTGCAGGCGTGAACACTGGCTTTGCGCCTGCTGAAAGCCAACGAACTGCCGCTGCAGCTCTATAATTTACACGGATGATGACGGCGGCTGAATCATTTTTGAATTCACCCTCTCTACGGAAAGGCAAAGCTCCGAAAAACACCTCGCACTCATATTCAGTCCTCTTCGTGGTAGATCGAAATATTACCGTCTTACTTTAGGAATCTGAATGTGAAGCCCGACAGCATTTCAAAAAATGGTTAACCAGCGCTTCACTCACAAATGCAAGGTGCAGGCGTGAACACTGGCTTTGCGCCTGCTGAAAGCCAACGAACTGCCGCTGCAGCTCTATAATTTACACGGATGATGACGGCGGCTGAATCATTTTTGAATTCACCCTCTCTACGGAAAGGCAAAGCTCCGAAAAACACCTCGCACTCATATTCAGTCCTCTTCGTGGTAGATCGAAATATTACCGTCTTACTTTAGGAATCTGAATGTGAAGCCCGACAGCATTTCAAAAAATGGTTAACCAGCGCTTCACTCACAAATGCAAGGTGCAGGCGTGAACACTGGCTTTGCGCCTGCTGAAAGCCAACGAACTGCCGCTGCAGCTCTATAATTTACACAACCGATTTTTTTGTGACATTTGTGCAATTTTTGGTAATGCAAATCAGATCTTCGTGCGTGACTTGCCGGAGGGCCAAACGACGGAAAGGAACGGGATGGGAAGAGCCAAAGATTATTTGGCCTCGTTCCCAAGTACTAGCCGTAGAACGAGATTTTGAAATCGATTTCGTAAAGATTTAATATATCAAAGACCTTTTTCTCAACGCAGTTAATGATTGTGAGGCTGTAGAATTTGTCGATAAATTTACCAAAAATTTAATAAATTTAGCTACAGAAACTGTTGAAATAACTACACAAGTTTTCGCCGGTCGCTAGCAAATAGGCACCGTGAAACGAGAAACTAAATTGAGAATGGCAACTTTTGGATACTTTTCGTACGAGTAGTCTAACGACAGATTATCAGTAAAGAAACGTGATAGCAGGAAACTCGTGAAGTGAACTCATGATTCACTACCTTTGTTTCCGTATTTCATTATTTTTGTTCTGATCAAGCAGCAGTCGTAAAACTTTGCCTTATCGGATGACTTAGAATGTGCCCCAACTGATACGGTGCGAGTGCATACATTTTTTTGGAACACAGCCAAAATTCTTAAAAATTCTGCAGAATTGTTCTAATTAAGCAGGAGTTAAGGAAACTGGACACTTACGAATTTCGTTTACGAGCTACTTCTTCACTTTTCGAACGTTTTCTGGATTTCAGAACCTTATAAATTCCGCATTAATGCAGTGATGGTCATGAAATTTGTTCTTCGGATACAGGTAGGTTCTTAATGTGGCAGTGGTCTAAAAGCGTTTCTCTCGTGGATCAATATCAGATTTTTAGATCTCCTCCTCTTCCCATCCCCCTCAAGACAATTCTGTGTGTCATCGCTTGCAAAGCCAGTCACCCTGCAAAATCACACTATGTCCCGCCGTTTAAGATTCATGCGTATTTTCTTTCCCTTCCTCTCTGCACTATTTTTGGAACGGGCTAAGCAGTCACTTCGAGATAGGTTTCGGAAGTGTGGCTCCCTCCCTCCCCCTCCCCCAAAAGCGAAAGAGTGGTTGCCAGATTATCATCGTCATCATCCTCAAAACAGGGTCAAATGATATCATACTTACGTATCATAATGCTGGGCAGATTTCCTCAATTACAACTCAACTGTCAAAGGGATTTGAATCCAAAAATCACCAAATGGACCAAACGAATAACGAATTAACGTACGTGGCGAGCTCTCTGGCAGCGACCATTGCTTCTTCCAACCGTGAGGCGGCCGATACGCGAATTGTTATCATGCCAGAGGCGATCCGCTGGTTGCATTCGTGCATTAACTTCGCTCTTGTGTCCACCAGGCGTAGTGCTATAAGTAACGAAGACCTCTTACTGAAAATCAAATACGACCAACCACAATCCAATACGTAAGGTTCCCCTGCGTAATGGTCCTCTGGGAGAAAAAGAAAAAGAAAAACATTCGAATTTGAAAAAAAACATTGAATAAAAACAAAACATATAGTTATTTCGAAGAATTTCCTCTCCGCATTTAATAACAAAATACAATCTTCTTTTGATGATACTTTTTACCAGCAATAATTACGCCAAATTAGACCTTATGTGTATGCTCTGCTTCCCTGTGTCATGAAAAAACGAAGCCTTAGGGCTTTACTTTAAGCAAGCAGACATCTCCAATGACCAATGTCGAAAACAAAACTTTCTAAACGACTCTTCAAAACAGCTGCTGTTAGTATCAAATAAACACTAAAATGAAAATAGTATGAATCGACAAACAGTCACTGTTCCATGCGCTTGCTTCCTGAGACAAGCTATTTGTGCAAACGAACTGCTGTGTTCGATTGCATAGGGTGTAGAGTAAAATTAGTGCAAAAACGTAAACGAGAAGTAAATGATTAGTGAATAGTAACAGCAAATAAAATGAAAAAGGTCGATTAAACA
This sequence comes from Toxocara canis, assembly GCA_000803305.1. Lineage (NCBI taxonomy): Eukaryota > Metazoa > Nematoda > Chromadorea > Rhabditida > Toxocaridae > Toxocara > Toxocara canis. The sequence continues at coordinate 838,089 of JPKZ01002646.1, read as the reverse complement.
CAACGATAGCTCTCAAGTGCGCCAGCAACCTGCCTTATGATCTGTTGCAAAAAGAAGATTATTGTAACAATCGCTGGTCATGATTTCACAAAAAAAAAGCCGACCGTTTTGAAAAGAAATGACGCCAGCGAGTACAAGCGCAGCATACTCGCCCACACTAAAACCAGCCGTATCGGTGACTCGATCCAGGAACGAACCCTTCAAAATCTTCGCTTTCTCCAGCGCTGCCAGCGAGCTAACGAACACCGCCGGCTGACAGTATATCGTCTGCTCGAGTTTCGTCTTTGGACCTCAACTGATTCACCTCACACTAATGCGTACCTACTTCCACCAAAATTTGACAGGCGCATCGATAAAAATTTCATTAAAATGGATTTAAGTTTTTATTAAAAAGCACCTTCGGGAAGACATTAAAAAATATGAGGAGCTTCTTTTAAGATGGCTTAACAGAAATGAACTTCCTTATTGAAAAGCAGTGGAACAGAACATCTCTAACAAGCCAATCGGAAAACAGCGTCTCCTCATGCGGGCGTTGCTTTGGTTTAGGTTATGAGAAAATGCAGGCGAACTTGTTTTGGGAAGAATTTTGTTTGCAGTCATGCTATAGCTGTTTCAGTCGGTTAGTAGGTGGCCACGACCCGATCTATCATTCTTTACAATGTCTGAACACTGAACCATTTTGGTACCTTTGCTACATCAGTCATGAAGAGAAGCCAGCAAAAGCAAACTTTTTCACAACGGTGACGGTTTCGTAACAGTTAGGAAAAAACTAGTTAGCAGCACTAGGTCAGAACCAAAGTTCTTGAAGTAGTCTTGGAGAGATAACTTCGTGAGAGGAATCTGTCGCTCTTTCTACCGACAGCAGTGGTGCCGAGCAAGAAGACACCTGTTACAACCTCCCCTCACACCGCTCCCTCTCCTTGCGCATCGTGCTATACCTACGTTAAAAACTGTGTGACTATGAAACAAGCAGCAGCGATATTTGCTATGCACCACGCAACCACGTGCAATAAAAGATGACATACCTTCCATCAGTCATGAAGAGAAGCCAGCAAAAGCAAACTTTTTCACAACGGTGACGGTTTCGTAACAGTTAGGAAAAAACTAGTTAGCAGCACTAGGTCAGAACCAAAGTTCTTGAAGTAGTCTTGGAGAGATAACTTCGTGAGAGGAATCTGTCGCTCTTTCTACCGACAGCAGTGGTGCCGAGCAAGAAGACACCTGTTACAACCTCCCCTCACACGCTCCCTCTCCTTGCGCATCCTGCTATACCTACGTTAAAAACTGTGTGACTATGAAACAAGCAACAGCGATATTTGCTATGCACCACGCAACCACGTGCAATAAAAGATGACTACCTTCCAAGCAAAGCTTCTTGAGATCGTAGCCTAAGAATTCGGACGCTTCGTCGTATAGCTCGCTCGCTGCCGAACAATCCTCTAGCTAAAATTATGAGTAAACACTCTACATTTTTCGACTTTCTTATATAAATCCTCAGTGAAACATATATGGAAACCCACTTCCATTTCTTCCTTTCCTTCCCGCCCCCATTTCCCCTCCCCTCCAAGTTGATCCCAGTGAAGCGATGTCCCGATAGTCGCAGGCAAAATTAGGGGAAAGCTTACAGCAGGGCATGAAAAAAATTTTACGAGTTCGAAACAATAATATTAAGATCATTTTACACTAGCGACACCCATTTTTGTGGGGTATGCTATTGAAAACCCTAATTTCTGTTAATGTGACTAATGTTTGCATTAGAAGCAAAAGTTTAAATTCTTTCGTTTCTCGGAAATGCAACCGGAAATTCTAATGCACCCATAAATATTGCGGAAAACGAAATATAAACAACAGGTTGGCACGATGGGCGCCTTTTGTAAATCCGCTGAGAACGCTGACATCTTGAACAAATCAAAATCAGGCTGTCTCCACACAGTTACCGCTCCCTGTGCGACCTGCAGATGGCCTCTGCAGAATGATTTTTCCGTCTGCACCTCCCACAATCTTAGCACCAATTACTGCCTGCTCTTTCAAGGCCTAACAGTCGCGGGGCTTGGAGACTCCTCTGATTCCTGATCCGACGAGTCTGAACAAATAATCCATAAAACTAATGTGATCTGCGCATGACACACGCCAGCTACATCGATTTGTTTTCATGACTGTAAAACAGAAGGACCGACAGATGATCCCTCCGCGCGGAGCTGGTGATAGAAAGACCAAAGATCCCTCACTCTCATCTCTGTAGGGGAAGCCTAAAAATGACAGTCGCAATTTGAAGCAGACTATATAACTTTTTCTCCCGGAACTACAAAATGTTACGTGTATTTTAGCTAAGAATGACAGCACTTGCGCACACATTTTTACCACTAATTAGACAGGACCTGACACTTAAATAAAGCGAAACGCACAAATTTTGGCCATTAAACGAAGCGAAGTGTACCGAACTAAACCGAAATAATCCAACTACGAAGAGTACCGAACTAAACTATTGGTCACAAAATACAGTTCATCATAAAAGCCGTGGTCGTGAAGTGCAGCAATTTCAAATTTCTGTTAGGAAGAAAAGTTGATCAGATAAAATTTGATTATTTGGCACTGTAAAGAACAAATTTTGCATAGGAGGTGCACAAGAGTGTAAAATTCAGTCCATCAAGTAGAACAAAGCAGATGGATTTTGGCGACAAAGTGCACCATCCTGCATAAATTTTGGCCATGAAGTAAAGCAAGGTTCATAAATTTATGATCCCCAAATGCAACGTAGTATATAAATTTTGGTCTGCAACACAGTAGGGTAAATTGTTGACGATGAAATCTGGCACACTATATAAACTTCAGTCGTGACTGATGCCATATTATATAAATCTGGTCAAGAAGTAGTGCAGTGTGCAAATCTGACATAAGCGACACATACATCACATAAACGCTGGTTACGAAATACAGGGCGCTAAACGATTTTTTGGCCACTGGCCTGTTCAAAGCATATTATAGTTTCCGGGCATGAAGTAAATTAACATGTATAGAATTCCTCCACGAGAAAGATGGAACATTAAAAATTATGGTTCCGAAATACACCCAGCAGTATACAAATTTTGGCCACAAAGTATCATATTATGTGAACTTCAACCACGACGTAGAGCTCATTATGTAAATTAAGACTAGTATGTATGGATAAATTTAGAAATTTTGTCCAATATGTACAACGACTTGTCTAGATTGTGGGAAGGACGTGCTGCAACGTGAGTAAATCTTGGCTATGAAATAGAGCAAAGTTTGTAAACTCCGTCCTGCGGGAACAGCAATCTAAGAATTTCGACAGCGACCTAAAGCAAGGTTTGTGGAAATTCTAGCCAAAAAATCAGCCCAATATACAAACTGTTGTCAGAAAGAAAATCAGGCTATAAAACTTTGGCCATTAACTACGCACACTACTTTGATTTTGCTGAGAGGCAGAAGAGATCTTAGAATTCATGGTCACCACGATGAGCACGGCATATGGATATACCAACGTGCAAAGGTTCAGTACAATGCGGGAACATAGTGAGAATAACAAGGAAACGTAAAGCAAAAGGTAGTAAATATTCAGTTCAAGCACACGCGTACAGTTTTCTAACAGAGACCTCACATACATGATCAATAAGGGCTTACGTAAACAAGTTCTCAGGCATAATCGTGTGTATTCACAGTTCTGGCCTCTCCTAACTGCCTCTGGTTCAGATAGGCAGAGCAATTGTTAACAAAAACATTGCCTCATCGACGAGTGGCACAGTCTCGTCGTCTACGAGGAAGATGCAAGCATTGCAATCCGTAAGTGAAACTGACCACATAAAATAAGTGAACAAATCACTACAAGGTGGGAACAATTCTTATTGTTGATATATACATTACTGGAGGAAAAAGTGGAAAATACAGAGTAGAAAAATTAAAAGATTGGTAATAGAGATATGCAAAAACCTTTTAAAAAAAGTAAATGCATACATGACAGACCAAAACCAACCTTACTGCCCATACCGACGTGCTGCGAACCTTGACCCGGAAACAGTACGACAATGTGCTCCTCAATGGGTATATGATCGAAATTGAGCTGTACTAATTTGCGTTTCTTATGTTTCTCATTCGCCCACTTCGTGTGTTCTTGAGCCGAAATAGAATTACCACTCTTCAGTAGCTCGTACACATCCTGGAAAACAAATCATATCAAGAAACCACTCACTCATTTCGCCCCAAACAAGTGATTTATTTCACACATCCAACAAATATGTCATCACCCTAATAAACTCCATAACGACTGCTTAGGCGCGTTCGCTCAAAATTCGTTTACAAATAGAGCTGCCAAATTCTAAAACTCTCTAAAATCAAACGTCATAAACGTTTCTAAGTTCAAGTTCCGAGTCGAAAAATCGGATCCATATTTCCCTTTAGAGCATAGCAACATTTGATCATTTCATATGCACACCACTTCTACGGCTCCATAGAACGCCCCTCGATTCTTGAATACTCCAACCACGGACATTATTCGCACTACACTATCTTCAACGTATTTTTTCTGGTTGTTAAGCACAGTTTTCATAACGCACTTTATTTCTACCGTACGCATTTCACCGTTTCCGACTTAACGTTTGCGTACGCTTTGCTGGTGTTGCTTTACGCATCAAACGTTTGTTTCGTCATAATCTCGCCCATCATAGTACAGTCAAACCTCGTCGCATTCTCAGTGGCAAAAAAAAAAAGCAAATGTGAAATTAATTACTTCCTCCGGATATGGAGATGAAGTGTAGGGATCGAGAACAGCCGTGTGCGCATCGACGTAGGTGGTTGATTTTTGCAACCACTCAACAGGTTTCTTAATCGAAGGATGCTTTGAGCGTAAACTGCGTTTGATGATGGCTGTTGGATACCAGAGTCGCCTCATGCCCGCAAACTGAAACTCACATTATGCAGGGAAATGGCTGCTGAGAGCGCAATCGTTGTGATGCTACATTCATATTCGTCTGCTACCCACAAGTTAATAGAGGGAAGGGGAAAGGAAGGAAAGCAAAGGGGTGGGAAGGCGGAGGATGGAAGGGAGCAAGGAGGAAGTCCTCCGAAAATCCCTGCTTTTATTATATCTCAGTCGTCTGCCCGACTGTTAGTCGCATAATGCCATTTTTCGTTTATAGTCGGTGCAGTGAAATCATTACTAGTCAGCATGAAAATGTTGAGAACCCATTCTGTCCCACAAAAGTTATGAGCTATGGTTGTTCCGTCTGTACGCCTGCACTAGATTCTGTTTAGGCCCTCGTTCTCGCCTTCTCCGCATATGCTTAAGAATACTTACGAATGACCTCACCGCTTTCTTCTCGAGATAATTGCATGCTCATTCGCAAAATCAAGGAGGCCAGCTTTATACACTCACGTAATCCAACAACTAATGGCCGCGTCGAACTTTTGTCCCTCACAAACCTCTTCCTGCACGACTTTCGATATATCTTCCAAACTCCCCCGCCCCCACTCCCCCATCACTATTCCCTCCATGCACCCCTCTCCCTTCACTTTCTCCACTGCACTGCTCATTCACTGCTTGCTTTTCATATTAGCCGAAGATATCTGGATATGATTAATTTGTTCCAGCTTTTTCTTTTTTCCATGCATAAAAACGATGCCGTCGTCAACGGTCTATCTGGCCAAAAAAATTACTACTGCCTTTCGGCTTGTTATGCTATGATTATGGCTCAACGACTCGAAACTTCAAGATAAATCACCACCTCGACCCGACTCCATTAAATGGTCTCGACCACAATCTACCCTATACCAATGCCTCTCCACATTGGTATTATGTGAAAAGAATGTTTATTCCCTTGAACGATTCTACCAAGGACTGAGGTGTTATGGCTTGTACAGACGTGTCCTTCGATACCGACGTGCAAATCCCATGATTTACGTATCGGTATCGAAATACGTATTGGCCTCTTCATTTTAGCATTCCGTATCGGGATATTTCGGTCTATGACACAGTTCTCAAATTTTACTTGTGATTTTAAAACCCACCTAGAAAACAGATCGAACGAGACCAGACAAAGTTCAAGGATAGTTTGCTAAAAATGATTATAGGAAACGTTTTGATATTCAAACAGCGTATATTCAATAAATCTTGACAAGGTTTAAAATCATACGGTTAAGATTGATCCCTTTGTAAGCATTACAAGCTTTTGTACTGCTAATTCATTTAAAATGTTCAAGGTATCCATCTCCTCATGCATTTAACGCGGTCACCCCTCCTCCCCTCCTCCCCAAAAAAAAGGAAGGAAGGAGACAGTAAACACCGACTTGACACGTTTCCTCAACATTTGTTTATGAAAATGTTTATCAATGTCTGGAATCCCCATTTCGCAAAGTTGGTAGCAGTGTTCTAACGTTGAAACGTCGAACAGTTATATTATCTCCGAATTTCCCTCGTGCACATAGCGATGACAGACATCGATATATTTGATGGTTTTTGCAGCGTATTCCTTTCCGTAGTGTTCGTTTTTCTCTGCACACTTTACTATGCCTCTCTCTGCGCTTTTATCGTTCTCCCTTGTGCTCTGCCACGTTTTTTCTGGTACAGATGTTAGCGGTCCATGCAACATTTTTCTGCGATCTTCTTTGCATGACTGCGAATTAAACCTATTCCATTACCGACATCACATTTTAGTTTTACTGTTCAGCGCTTAAACAGCATAAACTAACCATTTTGGTTGCTTGTAAAACAATGTTACTAGGCACTTTTCAACAGTTGTTCCAAGGTGTTCGTAAATATGGCACCAAAATTTCTAGATTTCTCAGAGAACTGCAATACAGAGATCAGCCCATGAACGGACAGTTAGTTGGAAAGCAGCGAACTGTCAACGAAGAGCGTTGTGCACTTTATTTAGCGATCTTATTAAAATTATAGCTAACTGAACGAATGAGAAAAACGACCACCTTATCTGACGGTTGGACTGAGGTATGCTAATCGAGAGATAGGTGCTCAGTACTCGCTTAACACAAATAAACTTGTTGCTCCGAACGATAAGAAGCTTTGTGAATGTTGTGAACGAATGCTGACAATTACTCGAATGCAGTGATGGCGCGCTACGCTTACAACAGTTATACCAGATAATACTGTTGGATCAATTGCCCCCCACTAGTTGCTAACAAGCAGCTAATATCAGATACTATCATTACAATCCCTGGTGTCGTCTTTTTTCAGCTTCAACGATTCCGATGCGTCGTTGGAAAAATGATGGATGAGCTCATGAACATCTCATGCTGACTGCAGCCCTCCGCCTCGTTGCGTACAGTTTAGCACTGTAGCCCCGCTCCCCTATAGGGCAGATATTATTGATCCAACTGCTCCATTCTGAATTAGAGAGCTGTTTCCGCCGCAATTCGCTGCTTGCTTTTGGGCCACCTTATTACTACTATGATTGTTTTGGCGCTTTGGTGATTCACATGAGTTGCACTACAGAACCTTGTAGAAGTGGGCAGAGTGACTTCCTCAGATGCTCGTATAGCCTTCCTAAAATGTCATGTGAACTTTCGGTCGCGCAAGACGATCCGAGGTCGCCACATTCCCCTCCCGCTTTGTGCACGACCGAGTCGGAGATCATGCAGCGGAAGGCACCAGACATGATAAATACGAACGTTTCGAAAATCCCGACTACGGCAATTGCTGAGCAGTTACGCAGAAATCAACAGCCACACAAAGTCCAACAAGCTTTAGTTGTTTCCCCGAAGCCAAAAAAAAACAAGACTTTGAATTCCACAAAACTCCTCCTTCTGAAGCCAACGGAGTGGTGGAGAGGAAGAATTTCAATAAAAAGCTGAAGTAATTCCCACCAACATATGAGTCAAAAAGTCGCAATCGTTCTCACTCGAAAAAGACCTTCCGAACAGATCCTGTTACTGTTACACCATCCAAAGCAGGAATTAGCGGCTTTCGGAAAAAACCAAAAACGCACCCTTTCTCTTCATAATATTTCGCGTTCATATACGTTCATTATCTTTGTGCTCATGTAGAAACAACAAATGATTAGTTGAGCAGCGCGCTAACAGAATCACTTCAAACGATGAGCACACTACACGCAATTGCTTCTCATATGAAATAAAAAAACGAACAAACGAGTAAATAAAGAATGCGCAGCTCCTTGCACAAAGGATCAATACTGCAAACCTCGCAGCCGTTCAAGAGGCTGTCTGTGCACATACGGACGGACCTCACAACTCACTGATGTGCAACAATCATCGCTGTAAATTGAATAGCGACTGGTGGGAAACCATGCATGAGAGTTTGCGCACAAAAAAAAAAATTCAGCCTTTTATTACGTACTAATCGTTCAACTACAATATGCTAATATTGCATACTCGCAACCGCATCCCATTTACACACATATATTCGATGTGGGCATCTATTAAATCTATGCACATGCACGTCTGAATCGCCTCTCTTGGCTCAAAAAAGCAAATAGCGCACCGTAATTAGACCTTCCGATAACATATACGTGTAGAAATGAAAGTATCGCTTTTGACGCGTTATTATCTCCACTGGGACGCTCCTAGTTGTGTTGACCACCGGCAAATCACAACTGGAAACTTAGACAGACAATATAACAAAACGAATAAGTTCTCTGCAAGATGTCCTTCCGAAATCGAAACAGTTTCGAAGAGATGGCAGAAAAATTTACAATTATAAAAAGAGGATGATGGAAATGTTGCAATGTTCGACAAGGTACTGATGCAATAAACGCGCGATGTGGTGACCCAATGGAGCAAACATAGATGGCGACTCAAAGATTACAACAACAAGCGGATCTGACCGTAAAAGATGGCTAAGCCCAGATTCAAATGAGCAAAAATCTGCTCGCTAATGATGGACGCTAATCAGGCCATAGCCACCTCCCGCCCAAGCCATAACGCTGAAATTAAACTCACAGCAAACCTACAGCCGTTTAAATGCTCGCTCAGACCAGGAAAGGGAGACAAGACACGATAAAAACGAATTCACATGAACGCATATAAGGACTGCAAACAATATGCACTAACCTGTCATTTGGCACCAAAAAGCAACCAGCAAAACAAGTAAAATGAAGATGCTACTTCTGCCCATCTCTTACGTCTTTGTCCTACAACTAGGGACAAGGTGTGCTCCCAAGCACGCAACAAAACTGCTTCCACGATCAAAACAAACAAACCGGATATGAACCGGATGCAGCAGAATCAAGTATATTTCATATTTCCAAAAGTACTTCACCAAAAAATTTTTTTTCAATTTTTTCAAGCGAAATATTCATGCCGCCAGTTAAAAACAAAAATGTTGTCTTTGCTAGAAGCAGAGGATTCATCAGAAATAAGAAAAATTCAACAGGTTCCATTACAAAGGCAAATATCAGTTACGTCATATAGGACCACAAAACCTCACGCAACCAAAAAAACCCGAGCGGCAATAAGCACAACTGTTAAACGTTGTCGTAGCAAGGGAACGAGAGGTGCCCCCCTCCCTCCCCTCCCCCTCCTCCCAAAAAAAAAAAAACGGCGCAAAAATACTTCTTCGCTGTACATATCTAATGAAAATACCCTAAGATCATACAAAGCGAAGAAGTGACAAAGCCAACCAAGCTCGGAATGATGACTGCACACGCTAAAAGCAACGATAGATAAGAAAAGCGAACGGCAGCGAATCAGAAGTTTGGTCGCTTTCTGGATCATAGAAAACGAAAAAATTCTGCAGACTACGCTCAAGCGTTGTGGCAGATTACGACTGATGCCCTTTCACGGTTTCAGAGAAGCGATAGATGGTTGCCATGTACGATCAAAATCACACACACACAATCCTGCATGCAAGGTTTCCACTAAGATGAAGAAAGAGAATAACCACAAGAAATCCAAACGGATATACCTCTAGAGGGAACGGCATAAAGAAAATGATGGCACTTATGAACAATGCTCTTTTCAAAGGATTTTCCAAATGCTTCTAACATTTTAATCCAATGGGAAAAGAAAGCGACCAATTTTCTTTCGAAAGTAATTGATCTTTTTGTTAATATAGTCAGACTGTTTACAGAGACTACTTTTTTGGGTGTGAATACAGTTTAGCTGTAGTGCTGTACAAATTATTAGTCGAGAATAAGCACATGAAGATGACAAGGCGCCTATCAGTAAGTCGATCAGTTGCTGTCAGACGCACACAACAGTTATTTGCACAAAAATATGAGAAACAACAATCTGTCGACATCAAATCAACAAAAAGTAAGGTCAATCGACGACAAACAACCAACCGTTTCTGTGAACAACGCAAAAATAAAATGTTTTCCAGATGAAATTCCTTCATCACATGAGTACACGAGTATGCGTAGACGATACTTTTACAATATATCATTCGTATTGCACCTCAGGTGAGGTTTTCATATTTTACGGTAAAACTAAACACAGGTATACACCCAACGGAAGCATCGGAAGCATCTCTGTCAATGTTCACTGCACGTCACCCATAAATATCTTAGAGATTTCTCAAAGAACCTTACGTAAACAAATATATTTCATGTAGATTCCAATTTGTTTCTTAAGCATTTCCACCAGAACACAATTTTTAAACGATTTCAGCTGCCTTAAACTACTTTCAAGCAGTAAGCATTTCCCTATTTAAAGCCACATCATTTCGAAATATATCTCGACAACTGTGTAGACGAAAGGAACGTCTTACATGATACAACGAAATAAAGCAGTAGTAAAAAATGTAACAGTAATAATACTAATAATAGACAATTTCTTTCTAAAAAGTGCCGAAAAGTACAAATGCGCATGAAAAATGTTAATGACCAACTAACGCGGCTCGACGAGATTCTACGTTAAAAAAACCGCAGCGCATTTCAAAATTAATCTGAAGCATATATAGTTGTAATAAAAAATGTGAATGACGGAAATGAAAGTAAAGCTAAACACACTAACTGACGGTACACAGTTCCTCTCTCTCTCCTCTCCCCCTCTCCCTCCAAGCCAACATCTCACTGCTTTCCTCAGTACCTCTGCTTATATCCTTTGTCTAGGTTACTTTCGTAAACGGATAGCAGAAGAGGAAACGTTGTTGCCTTCACTAATAAGCACACTCCTGTGGACAATAAATGCAATACCAGTATGCTGAATATATTTAACTTCAAATTAATCTATGTAGTTCGTCAGAAATATAAGACTAATGCTTTATTTCCTGTGGGCAAAATAAAAAATCACCTACCACTGTATTTTAAAAACGCACCATTTTTAAGCAATCGATGACACTCTTTGAAGAACTTAAACCATCAACAACCTCAATTTACGTTTCGCCTATCCGTAAACCTTCACCTTTGCCTGGCATTAATTTAGCTTTCAGTGCACACACCTGCCACTATGTCGATTTCGCGTTACCAAGCTCGTTCGAAGCGATAGAACTGCGAATAGATTAGCCCTGTTGCGGAGATGGCATCGTCCACACCCACGGTCCTTGTCGGAAATTTGCACACCAAAACGGGAGTGAAGATGAACACTACATCTTTACGCATCCAAGACGCTATCGGTCTATAAAAGATGGCTGCATTTTTCACAACTCTTTATAATCGTCACTCTAAAAAAGCTTCAACCGACAACACGATTCTTTGCTCTATAGCTGCCAAATAGTAAACTGAAAATATTAGTTTTAGTTGATGCCCGAGCCAGCTACATTACAATACGCAAGACAGAGGAGAAAGGAAAAAAGTATTCAGCTATTAACTTCGGCCATTGTTGTGGCTGAATTCAAAATTTGCGTCGTATTTGCTCCTCCTACACTGCAACTGCTGGTCTGAACATACAATTAAACCTAATGAGTTACTATTGAATGAAGCACTTAGAAGCTAGAATCTCGCTCTTTCGTTCGTTGCTCTCATATTTGTTGTTTATCTTTGCCTTGACGGCGGTAGAGCAGTCCCAAATGAACCACATTAGCATACACAAAAATGCACTGGAAATTTACTTCATCTTTACTTTTATTTTAAGCAGTTGTTGTACAGCCGTATCAATTCTGTATGTAAGCATATACAAAATTATTTACCATATTTCATTACAAAACAATGCAAAATTTGATGCGGAAACAACCAAAGCCATCACATTCGCTACTTTACCCAGGAATACCGAAAGCGGAAAGGGCTGCTTCGATACAGATATAACAAAGGGCACTTAGGCACTAGAAAATTTGGAGTTAACGGGAAAAATGTAGAAAATTTTACAAATGAAACTAGTTCTACTGGTGTTATATAACCAACTGAAGTTTCCTACATTTTCTTTTTAAAGACAAGTTCGTGGCTAACGATGTGCAAAATCTTTGTTCAAATAAGAAGCGTTCTGCAGCTCAAAGGATACGACTGTAACCTATTAAATACGTTTAATTCTTAAACACGTTTCCACCACATGTTTTAAGCATGGCAGGACCTGCAAGTTGAATTTGAATGTTGAAGGGGTTGCATTCAGTGGAGCACGCCGGACGCCTCTGGGAGAACAGAGGAGGGAAGGTCGAGCGAATTACAACTGTTCCTAGTGCGCAACTGGATATCTTGAGCTCGAATTTTCATGACAGATTACCCTTCCCAAACTCGCATTAGAATGACATTTTTATTTTCTTAAAAAAAAAAAAAAAACCAACGCACCTCCTCAACTACCACATGGTATGCAAAAAATAAAAGTTACTATATAAAAAGCGGCACAAAAGTCACAAATCAAATGGATGAATTGAATTTTGGGTTTGCCGACGAAACTAACCAAAAAAAACCAAGTAGTTGAAACTTACTTTTGCGGCTCGAAGCTGTAACTTTTCCCGACTTCTTTATCGAGTAGGAAGGACATCGAACTTCTTAGTTCCAGATTATCAGCATTAGTGTCACTACCCGTCATTTGGCATGCCTGTCGTCCAGCGACTTTCGCTCCAGCCGCCAGTGCTGCTGCTAGATTAGACCAATCGGTGCCTCGATATACCTATAGTGCGAAGCGCAACTAAAACATGAGCTAAAGCCCACAAGATACGATGCTATGTACTGCTTAATCCAAAACCCTCCTAACGCTGTAAAACACATTCCGATAGCCATAAGTTCCGATAGCCATAAGTTAATTAACAATACGATCACCACACATGCACAGCCTTCTCTCGGTTATTCTTGTGTGGATCATGCACAACCGAAATAAAAATTTGTGGGCTGTCCTCAAACGCTATTTGTAAATTGCCAATTCTTTCTCCTACTTCCGGAAGATGCAGCAGCGTTACCCATACATAACAATTACCAAAAGCTGTTTTTTGACTCAAAAATAAGCATTCGAATTTGAGAAAAAATGGGTAGCCAGATAAATATGGGCAGGCAAACCCACATCGATCTTTGATCATACTTAACGCTGGCAAGCCAGAAAAAAGTTTAAAATGCACTGGAGACGAGCACCAAGTGTGAAAGATCAATCCACTTTGCTCAATGGAACATCCTCATAAATGACTCTAACACAACATCATCTAAATGCACCTCTTGGTAAGACATAATCAACCTCATCCGACTCGGGCACCCATACATCACAAAACTTCTCTAATCCATTTCTCGTCTATGCTTCGAACCAATTGGCAATTAAATTTCTTTTTAAACCAAAATACAAGGCAAAAGGATGGAATGATTTAGACTATCAACACATTCCACGCATAAAGTGCGTGGGAAAGAAGCGAAAACGACCAAGAAGGAAAGAAGAGAGAACGCGGCTGACCATCAAATGGAAGGTAAGAGAGTGGAAGTGAATCCTGGACAGCTTATACTTGAAACTCCTCGACTGCGGGTCGCTCTTATCATGTCCATAGGTCGTTAGCAGCCAATAAAGCATTTCCACAACCTGGAGCAAGAATTCTAAGCATGCATTTGGATCAGAAAAAGAAATGCGAGGAGATTACCAAAACTTACGATATTGTGTCGTAAATCGCAACCCTGCCATACCAACCAAATAGTCCTGCATGTATTCACTCTTTTTTAGGTCAAGCCTTCACGCTATGCCTACCCGAAATTGCTTGTTCGCTGCTGCTTCCGACGCCTTCTACAACTGCTCCGACTGAATATCAAATGCTTCCTCATTTGAGCTTTCGGCAAAAAAAAGAGGGCACTGAATGGTGCAAATGAAGAGAACGGAGAACGACAGCGGTGTTTTGAGGATTTCAATTAAAAGGAGTAAACTTCAAAAGCAGGACAGGACAAGCACTTCTAAAAAGGTTCGAATAGGCGTTAATGAGTACGCCTAACATAATGTCAGGCACAGATTAGTGATCGCACAACTAGAAGAAATTTGGGTGCTACGGTCCATTGTCGGAAGCATCCGCAGCCAGCCTAAGATACAAAATAAGCAGAAAGCTATCGCAAAACAGCTTTGAAACGCTCTTAAAAGCAGTTTCAATCAACCTCTAGCACCAGCACGATGGCCCGTGAGGCGGCTTGCAGCTACAGAAACTGACTATCAACACCTGCCTAGAATAAACAAATAATCGTCGAAATCATAGCATCATACAGACGGTTACTGGGTGAGAGGCTCTAATGTGATGGTAGCAGGAAAAAAAAATAATCGAAGCGATTCAAAAAACAAAAAAAAAAGAGAAAGAAAGAAAGAAAACAACCCGATCCGTTTTGAGGGCACTAACTCCTAAATTTTTGCCTTATTAAGCTCTCGTCTAGAAACTTCAGGCGACCTTGTGCCCCTCATTTTAACACTTTACTGTTTTTCCGCATGCTGAATTTACCCTTATGCAAAAGCTCTTGTCTCACCCACGACCGATTTAATACAAACTTTCCCAGCTGTTTTGCTCGCCGTGCTTCAAAATTTTTTTGCTCGCTTCGTGTGCATTACTTTAAACTTTTCTGTCTACTCCGCTTCTGTTCGTTTACAAATATTTGGCTGTTTCGCTATGCTTTCCTCAAAAAATTTCTAACTCATGGCGCGAGCTGAAAACTGTTTCATCGGAGAACATGTCGCAATATTCGGAAGAAAAATCTCTTCGTATAGAAAAACGGTTCATAAAAGTGTGAAAAATCATTTCCGAGATGAGTACCAAAGAAATTCTTCAGAGTTATAAATAGCATAGATTTTTCCAATCTCCTTTTTTGCTCCTGGTACACGTATTTGCTCAAAAATAGGCGTACTACCAAAAGGTTCAACTGTTTTTATTTATTCTATGCGCTTTAGTTAATGATCTCGAATTTTTTCCGCATTTCCTGGGAATCAGCGGGATGGGAGAAAAGCGTCTGCCTTAGAATAATTTCATAATCTCTAGTGTAGCAGCACCTCACAAAATCTGTGAAGAAAGTGAAACTGCGAAAAAAAGAGTGAAACAGCATGGTATGATGTATCGCTTCACTTACACCGACAAAACCATAACCAAGCGCACGATCGCATAACATGCGGTGAAGGTGATCAGCTCAAGATATTAGAAAAAAGAACAATTCTATTAGATACACAAAAGTCAACCTCTAAGCATCCAACAAGACCGCCTTATAACAGATAAATTAGCAAAATAAAAAACCACCCTTTCTCCTCACAACGCTCAGTATTCCGTTAGATGAAAGACAATCTTAATGGCAAATAGGAAAAAAAAAACGGACAACTGGACAGCTTCTCATCAAACAGAGAAAAAAGAAAAGTGGCAAACTTCTCATATGAAAGCTGAAAACAGCGCTAAGCTAATGTCTGCCATGATATCAAAAGAATTTTGCCTATCCCTCTGCAACTTTTCCATCTAAAATTAGGAACAAAAATGAAGAAAACAAAGAACAAAGAAAACAGACAAAATGAAAACCTTATGCACATGAACGGCTCCAGGCGCGATGGGATATAAATCCGTGTAAGGACCATTTGCGACGTGTGAGAAAAAAGCCAACTCCTGCTCGTTCAAAGCCAATGAATCCACGTTCGGGACGATCTGAATGATTTCTCTGAGACTTAGCTGAGCAGCTTAGAAAGCTGACTCTCTCCTAGGGTGTTCTGGATTCATAGATGAGATTATTACCAAACTGTTGAGGACAGGAGAGGGGAGGAGGGGGGAGAGAAAGCGAGTAGGAGAGAGAGTGAAAGAGCAAGAAAGTCGCAATTCGCATGGCGATTTTCGGCTGAGGTTGCAACTCGCTCAAAAAACGGACGTAATATGGGAAAGGAAAAGAAGGAAGAGAGAAAAACAAAATCTAAAGAGGAAAAAAAAATCAAAATAAAGTCGCAAACTGGTGCAGCCAGAAAAAAAAAGAGGCGGCAACGGATCGACGGTGGTAAGCACACCTATGTTTCGATGAACTATACGTCCTGTTTATATAGATGCGTTGGCTCTAGTCTCCCAGGCAATCTTCTCTATGTAACTTAGGTTGCATTAAAGCACCATCGCACTGCTCACTGAGCAACTTCATCTGTTCGTTTATTTATACTTTATTTCTGAAACGCTTAAATATAGTTTTAGTGTAATTTACTTCTTCACATCTCGTATTTTTTGATGGAACGCCAGATTTTCTGTGCCTTATTTCGATTCCGATACTACCAATACAAGCCCGAATATGCATGAAGGCACACACCACACACACAGACACAACAATCCCATGAGTTCTGGCTACCGTGAAAGGCTCACAAAATGCACAGTGCTTAATGCCTGGCAGACGGAAGCTAAAAATACGATTGTTCGTGGCGCAAAACTTTGCAATCACACCTTGAGCGTGCTGAAAATGGAGGCACTCATTTGACTGGCTAATTTTGAGCAAAATCATGCGTTTTCTTTTTCTTGCAAAACGAACTGTGCAACAAACAAGGATGAGGTAATTGTCTACCACAAAATTTTGCCTACCACATCTTTTCGCGTAACAACATGAATTTGGGCAAGAGCGCGCAAAAGTTTCATTCCGACCGCATCTTATACAAATTAACTTTCACGCCCCTCTTCTATTAGATCGAATGATCAGCATTACGCTCCGATGTTATGAATAATCGGGTTGAGGGTCCGTAATTAAAAACTCGCATATTCCAAAGCACATATTTATACTCACCCTATTAAGAACTTCCGCGACGTGATCCGCATCACCGATACTACCCAATTCGAGATGAATAGGAATATTCGGGTTGACTTGCATCAGGTTCCGCTTTATGAGACGCAGCTTCTCCATACGCATCTCCCTATTCTGAAAATATAAACCTCACCAGACTCTATAGCCTCCTCTGATGATCACGCGAGATGAAAAACACGAAGAATTCGAAGCTGCCGTCAATCAAGTACACGAATTTTTCATTAAAACAGTAATCATCAGCAACGTTCCGTACACAGAGGTTCAATCGTTCGACTTAGCCAATACGAATCGCAATTTTAAAAATTGGTAAACACAGCTAAGACACCTCTTCTTAAATACAAAACTGCCTTTGCTTGCCCACCCCGAGTTGAAAATTGCCCATCCCGAGTTAAAAAATAAGAAACAATACTCACCTGATTCTGAAGTAAATGAACACCTGAGAGGATAATTATGTCCGGATTGAACTGCGCAATCGCCTTGAAGAACATCTCAATAACCACCGAACTGCCACTAAAACATTTCATTGATCTTGCAAAGGTTGCAAAGGCAGCTGTAATTTCTTCGAATCCCGTACCGATGCAGCTGACAATCATGCCCACGCATGATCGTTCTGACCAGTTTCGGAACGCCTGGTGGTCAGCCTGCTAACGATCCGTCGGCTGAGCAGCCGCAAATCGAACCCAGGTCTTCCCTTGTACGAATCGGGAGCTCTACCACTGAGTTACTGCCCGCCTTCATTGATCTTACTGAATCAAAATGTTCCCTTCCTCCAACCCTTCCCTCAGACCGAATCTGTAACCACAACGCCATAAAAATTTAAATATCTGGAGAAACTTGATGCGGGTACAGACGACATGCTTACTTATTTGATAATTCAACAAAAAGAATGCATGATGTTGTGACGGAACTGGCCAATAATGCATTCAACTCAACAGGCGACGAATGAGGGAAGGAATAATCTTATGCGCACTCATAAAATATTTCATTTATTCAGTTCATGAGAGCTACGAAGACAGGATATGCAAGAGACTTGAGGGCTTCCTTCCTCGCCCAACTCATTACACTTAGAAGCTAGTACGCAACATTGCCTTAGCCATTACAAACAGAACGAATGCAATGCCTGTACTGATCGTGTGAAGTGATAAACCGCGATGATGCGGGCGCCACGTATTCGCCCAAGATTTCTCCCTGTTTGTATTCCAATATCTGGAGAAACTTGATGCGGGTACAGACGACATGCTTACTTATTTGATAATTCAACAAAAAGAATGCATGATGTTGTGACGGAACTGGCCAATAATGCATTCAACTCAACAGGCGACGAATGAGGGAAGGAATAATCTTATGCGCACTCATAAAATATTTCATTTATTCAGTTCATGAGAGCTACGAAGACAGGATATGCAAGAGACTTGAGGGCTTCCTTCCTCGCCCAACTCATTACACTTAGAAGCTAGTACGCAACATTGCCTTAGCCATTACAAACAGAACGAATGCAATGCCTGTACTGATCGTGTGAAGTGATAAACCGCGATGATGCGGGCGCCACGTATTCGCCCAAGATTTCTCCCTGTTTGTATTCCATGATAATATGCACCTCGTCCTTCACGATACGTGTGGAATTTGTACGCACAATCGATGGATGCAAAAGTGCCTGACCGCGTGGCCCGATTGGCCCAACTAAATAAGCCTGCAAAATCGGTAGCTTATCTGCTAGCCTCGAAAACGTTGGCTGTGCATTTAATGCAGCACTTCGTTATATTGCAGCTGTCTCTGGCACCCAAAAACATACGCAGCTGAAGCATCTATGAATATGAAGCAATGAATATGGGCATCTACTGGAACACTCCTCTGCACTTCTTACCTGCTTAAATTAGCCTCCTTGTAACAAAGAGCAAAGACCACTGCTCTCGTCATACTCTCACAGCCAAAAATAAGTTCACGACAGCGGCACTGTGCTTCTCTGAATAACTTAAACACTCCGGAACTTCACGCAAGAACGGATACTACAATTCCCCACGGTTCAAATCAAATGGAAAACATTGATAAACTGCAAACCGTTGTTCTTGGAAATGCGGTGGCAATCTTTTCGGCCATCAAAGCTGCATTGCCTCCGATGAAGTAATGAGGGCGCTGTCTTGATTCACCGGCCGCCTGCACGAGCGTTTCGAAAGTTTTCTCGTCCGATGTGTGCCTGAAACCTCTCTTACTGCCTTGCATGCCTGTTTCGTTAGCAAGAAAAAAATGGTCCTAATGACTGGTTATTAAAGAAATGCTCATCAATGCGCGACCCCTACTCCCTCGCCCTTCCACTATTTCTAATAAATTTTGCACACATATTCCCGAAACCTGAAACGTTCGCGCAACAGCACTCGCCCCTCTCCCAGTTAAGGATGAGAGCTGGAAAAAGATACTGCGCATAAGACGCTCCTAGATACGAAGCAGGATTACAAGATGAGCGGTATTTGCATATCGTGTTCTTCGTTCAAGGGTATTCTTGCAAGAGTCAGCTAATAAAAGAGGCTGTGCATCCCATATAAATTAATCCCAAAAGACGCTTTTTCACGTTTGTCTAATTTTGCCAAAATAAAGCGAGAGCCTCTTCACGACGCAGTTGTCTATTGTCTCTTGCACGGAAAACAACAACAGTCATCTAAAAACTTTTTTTCTCCGGTTTACACCGTCTTTCATAGTGGGTTTTTCCTATGTGAGCGCCAAATACGAAACCAACAAACCTTTCGGCAGCTGCGCCGCGCGAGAAGAAATAAGCAAATGCCTCGTATAGATCATCAACGTTGTTTAAGAACTGCAATAGAACAAGTTTCAGCTTCGCACAACAACAAAGGCGACTAAACGCCTTACTTGCGCACAATGCTTTTCACCCCCTCTCTTTTCATCCCAACATTCTTTGCGGGAAACCGCTCACGGTAATTTTTGCCGCTGGGTGGAAAGTCTGGAAAGGCAGCAGTCGGCATACAAAGCAAGAAATTGTCTTGGAAGAGGAAGAAGTATCCATATCATTTTCAAAAACTCTTTAGTAGGACAACAAACCACAGTTCGGGATTTGAAACGACTCATACTCGAGTCGTTCGCTCACCATCCTACAGTCGTTAATTACCCTCACTAAGGAACTAGCGCACAAGACAAAGTCGGTAATAAACGAGGCATTCCGAGGAAAAGAAAAATTAAAGATCTTATGCTAATCTCCAAATTTCCATAAAAATAAATTACAAAAAAAAAAACACAAACCATAGCATCAATTCTTTTCCATTCGCACTTGTTTTAGAAAATTGTTTTCGAAAATGTACAGAAAAAGCTTGAGCACAGGAAATGAAGAGAATGAGTTAAACACTGCAGCACCAGAACTGAACCAGTGGCTTAACTGCCGATACCTGATGGTCGTTTCTTTTGTTTGACGTTGCATTCATGTGTTCGAGAAGGCTTGTTCCCGAAACGACCAAATCAACGTTGCAATTTATTCTGAAACAAATGGTACGGCCATTAACTTAAACCCCTAATAAACCCCTTGCCCCGTTTAATATAAATCAGTTTCTCATGTTAAAGAAGAGGATGGAAAGACGCACTGGAACACATATTAAAATCTGATGAAAATGGTGTTAACAACGTAGCCCAGGTGCAGCGGAAAGCGTAAATTTAGCACAGGCAGCACCGACTGGAAATTGTTAACGCACATTTGACAGGCTGAGTTCGATAACATTACGTGGCAGATGACGCATGTATACCGATTTCACACCAACAGTTCGAGGAGCCCGAATTGGCTGACTGCTGTTTATTTAATCGGGTCTGATCAGACGCTGCCGAGGGAAATGCGCGCTTACAACAATATGGAGCCATTCGATGTTATGAAGACGTAAGCAAAATAAAAGCTGCTTTGCTCAAGCATTTAGAGAAGTGGCCAACATGTTCCTCAGTCGCATCCAAATTTAAGTCGACCGTTGATTCCTCAACCACCTCGTTCTCAAGGTGAAGGGTTTACAAAGAGTCGATACAACCAATAAACATCAACACCACTAATCAGCTGAGAATTTATAAGATGTTAATATTATGAAGCGTACTATGGCAACAAGGAACAAACCAACTTCTGCCCCTAACCCATACCCCCAAAACCTTTTCGCCTTTGCAATTACTAAAACTGGACAAGAGGAACAAACAGCATATAAACGAGTAATCTGAGGTAGCAAATTAGCTGTACAATGTTCCAACTTTGTGCTGCCTCTTCCACCACCCATAACTTGCCTCTTGCGCCAACTGGAAAATTGCTTAGCCGAGCCAATCACGAAATCCCCCTCTCCCTCCCTCTTTTCGTTTCGCTTGTGCAAGAAAAAACCTATAAACCATAGCTTGCTCGATGACAGTTTACTTTCAAAACGTCACTCGAAATGCGAACAGCCAACTTGCTCGAACAAGCAAAAAATCTACACAGCACCACGAGTTGAAGGTATCAGCCAACCTACCCAATGACAGCACGTCGAAACAGAATTGTTGGTTGGGTGATAACTTTGTCCCAAGATAGGATTAACGCCTGCTCCACAGAGTAGGACTGAATTCGGTGTTGCTCATTGAAATAACTGTACAACCAGGGCACGACAGCGAAGAAAAGAGATAAATGCAGAAACCGGTTGTAAGGAGTGTGCCATGATATCATCTCCACCGCGCTTCTTCCTTCCTTGACCTCTAGGCAGCGGAAAACAGCTAGACCTGGAAAGACCCTATCCGGAATGTAGGCATAAGCCAAAACGCGCATATATTCATGAAGTCCCTGTATTGCAAACGTTTTTAATCATATACACTCGGCACCGCTCTAACATTGAGGTGCACAAAGAAAACAGACGATAATCTTAAGAATTAATATTTTGCGCGGTCCAAACTAACGCAGAAGTAATCATATATGGTGGGTTATTGGGGAGATGACAATGAACGGTGTTGTCAAAGTAGAGCAGGTACTGGGGGCTACGACGTCAACGAAGTCTAGTTAGGTACACAAAGTTTTGACGCCAGAATTTCTTCACAACTTGCCCAAGGATATGCTTAACACGGAAAATGACTTTATTTTCATTTGGAACTACTTCACCTACTCTCACACACCGACCACGTTTCATATGGTCCACGCTTTCTTTTCACAAACCTCATCTTATTTTCGAATTTCACCCCCGTCAACAG
>JPKZ01002646.1:798634-815092 GCA_000803305.1 Toxocara canis | reverse complement strand
GAAGGTTAGATGAGAGCGGGTTTAGCACTGCACTCTTCCCTTTCAGCCTACCGCTGCCTACTACAGGTGAGTCTGCCATCATCTCAGGATTCCAGAAAAGAAAAAAAGAATTTGTACTGACGGCCCAAGAAAAAGGGAAGGACGAAGGGTAGATGGTGGTGAAAGCAAGTGCGAATTTTGAAAAAATCGGCAAAATTCTACTGCCAACGGAAACTCACTTGCGATTTATTCATACTCATTGACGACTGCAAATCTGATACTGCTGCAAATTTATAACTTTGTGACTAATGCTTCAAAAAAATTTTTTGTCACGCTCTAAGGGAAGGGTTTAAACTACCTCACTTTCTGTGCTTACAGCTCCATGGTTATCTATAATAAGATGGCGGCGCTGGGCACGTTGGGAGTGGGGGGGAGGGGGGGGGGAAGAATTATTAAAGGTAATACAGTGTTTCATCTCGTACACAACATGTTCCATGCTGTGGATAAACAAAGAATGGTGTGCTGCTCAACCTAAGAACACATAAAATCGAATAAAAAGGGGGGGGGGGTGGGCGGTGGGGGGGGGGGGGGGGGGGGGGGGGGAAGAATTATTAAAGGTAATACAGTGTTTCATCTCGTACACAACATGTTCCATGCTGTGGATAAACAAAGAATGGTGTGCTGCTCAACCTAAGAACACATAAAATCGATGTCGCACCATCCCGAACAAAGTCCCCTTAACGTAGCCCCTCTTTCTGCAGAGCCATGAATTTTATAGCGACTGTCGAATAAAGCATCTCCCCTTCCCACATCGCCTGCCAAAAACTGTTTTGAATGCATTGCTCACACATTCCTTCCCCCTCCCTCGTCCATTATTGCCAAATTTGGAAGTTAAGCGGAACAGACACTTAAATAACTTCAGAATGAACACCAATACCGCTGGAGAATACGGTTGATTAAAAAAAAAAGATAAAAGCAACGAAAAAAATGCGACAGAAAATTTGAACCGTATTATTTACGTGATGAGGCGGACGTTCGGGATAGCAAAGGAAAAAAAGTAGTAAAGATCATTAAGTGAACAAACTGTGCCCTTTAGCAAACTAAAGCACACAGAAATATAACAAAACAGCACGCAAAACCTAAACTGCACGCATCTGACAAACAACCAAATGGCTTTCTCATTGAATCCACGCTTGCATATTCGCATTAGCATTTCGTAACACACATTCTCGGTTTCGATTGTGGCCTCCACCACCATACCTTGCGCTAGGTTGCACGATGATTTAATAGGTGTCGGTGAACTTACACATGCACTCTCAGCAGAGAGACAGAGTGCGCAGACAAGAGACAGAGAGAGCACGGACCAGAGATGGAGAAAGCGAGACCTTAACAAGCGATGCCAATTTAACCATCCAGCAACAGAGATGTCGCAATAGTGCTGACAATATAAATATTGAGGAAGTAACAAATGAGAACGGAGGCCAGGCACACTTTAAAGAACCCTAGAAGCTTTATGAGAGCCATTACCACCCCGAGATAAAAACTGATTGTTTTGGATAAGACCGAATTCTTAACGAACGGCGACCCTTCGTCTTTTACCGATTGCGCGTTCTTTGAGGAATTGGTATCTTAGAAAAGTATCAGGTTTTATCACAGGCTATCAATGATTAGAGCTCTTAGTGCTCTTGGTGTGCCTACGACGTGATATCCACCAGTGTCGTTGTTTGTGCAGCGCACATGCCGAAGGATCACGGATCGGGACGGCTACAGCAACAGTGATTGAAGTATTTAGGATGATGCGCCATAATTAACTCCCTAAAAATGTCATTTCAGTTTCCGAAAAACACGATTACTCAAAGAAATGCTTTCTAACTTCTCTCAGGGGTCCTCCTAAACCCGGCTCTACCTTGTTTCTTCAGGTACGTTCATTAGTAGAGGCTGAGGTAAAGAAATCACCAAACCCAAGAGCGGATGTAAGTATCTGATAAATGTTAGACTATCCTCTTGTATCACAGCGATGTCGGCTTTCCCTTAATGAGCATTTGCTCACCGAGCATCGTTAAAACGATAATATTGGCAATTTGTATGTGAAAAATCACTGCATAAACTCAGTCACCTTCATGTGTTTTTACTCAACGAAACCGATAAATTGTTAAACGACAATCGAATAGTAGCATGTCGAATATTACTGTGTAGAAGTTTGTTGTCTGAGAAGCATTTGCGATTCGTTCAGTACCATTCGAGGTTCGTTGCATTGCTTTTTGCAATGTGAGAGCAGTTCGTGCAATTCGAAAACGCATCCTTTCATATGAAAGTTTCCGTTGCGCATAGAAATCGTTATACGTTGTTTACACTCCTCATCAACTGCAAATTGCAATTGATCAACTTTTAAATCAGTTTTCGGGAGTTCCTTCCCTCTGTTGAACATCTGTAACAACTCATCGAACTTTGGCAACCGATACTGACATACCAGTGGCTGCATTTAGAGTCATTAGTCTCTTCGATGGTGACTTTTATTGCGTATAGAACCGAGCTTTCTTGGAAAAAAATCACATAATGGAACCTTCTTCTGCTCAAAACATTAAGACCGCCTTTTCACTTCTAAGTTTACACGTCTCGGGTCGAACGAAATACGTCGTCATTTTCCGTTAGGATTGTGCATAATAGCGGACCTTTTGTAGCTGCATTGCTGACTTAGTTTCATTAACTGTATTATGAGCCTCAACGTATTTTCAAAACACTTGTCCGTCCTATCATGTCCGTATAGCGCATCCGTTGGCCTTTCAATGCCATACAACTCAATGTTCGCTTTTTTGCCATTCGCTTCACCCTGCATTTGGCACTTTTCTATGACGAGCACTGTAGAAGTCGGCATTAAGTCGGACTTGAATCGACGTAGGTCATTCTAGTTTGGCCAATGTAAAAATGCCTATAGAGCGAAAGCCATGTGTTTACTAACTTTTTCGTTTAGTTGTAGGTGGGTGCGGATAAGCTTAGCCGAACACGCGCGCATGGGAGAGAGAGAGTGAAAGAGAGAGAACCGCCTTAACGAGCTATGACGCTTTGGCCATTTAGCAATAGGGATGTCGCAATAGTGCTAACAATATATAATGAGGAAGCAGTAAATGGGAACGGAGGCCAGGCACACCTTAAAGAAGCCTAAAAGCTTTATGAGAGCCATTACCAGCCTGAGATAAAAACTGATTGTTTTGGATAAGATCGAATTCTTAACGAACGGCGACCTTTCGTTTTTTGTCGATTGCGCGTTCTTTGAGGAATTGGTACCTTAGAAAAGTATCAGGTTTTATCACAGGCTATCAATGATTAGAGCTCTTAGTGCTCTTTAAGGTGTGCCTAACTTTGGTCCTCACTTATTGTTCCCTCAGCACATATTCTTTAAATCACTGCGACGTTTCTGTTGGATAAATAATAGCTAAGAACGCTTAGCTCGTTAAGACCGCCCCCAGCCCTTCTACCCCTCTTCTGCGCGCTCCCTCTCCCTACTCATGCGAGCACGTTTGGCTAAATGTGCCGACCACGTTTGTATAACGAACCGTTCCCACCAAACCGTTCTAGATCACCCATAACCAACCCGTTACAGTGTCTAATTTTACAGCGTTATTCCTTGTGGATCGTTCGGGTGGTATTTGCCTAAAAAGCTCAGACAACTCGACACCGTTGAACGCTTTAGTGAACCTATAGGTCCGAACTATGTCGCTCAAGCTTCTCATCCCGCACGGTAATGAACCCATATGTTCAATTCTATTACTTGTTTGTTCTATGTAACTCACTCAGACGGTCCGTAAACCTCTGCACGAATTTTTGCTGATTAGGGTAAGCAAACGAAGAAAAGCGATCATGATGTGGATATGAAGAAACTTCAAGTTTTTTCTTAAGAAACTCCGTCGAGTGTTTGGGCAGCTCAGAAAAATTACAAAGTGGGATGGACTTCACAGCCCACTAAGTTGCCCGAATCGCTCAACCTGAATAACATTTTCTAGTTCATCGCTATTGTGCAAAAAAAAAAAAGAAAAAAAAAAAAAAAAAGAAAAAAAAAGAAAGGAATAAAAACGAGGACAGAAGCGTTAATAGGAAGCACATGACATTTTATGCTGGAAGAAACATTTAAAGGTTCTCAATTCACTTACTAAACAAGTCATCATCATTCTGTAATATTGTTTACAATCATCCACGTACCAATACAATTTAGAATTTAATGGTAAACTGGTAACGGCAATAACACACAATAGGACAAATAGAGGCGTAACTAGGGAGGGAACTTTTAGGAGCACTTGAAGTGAACGCTAAATTAGGAGAAATGAACAAGTTGCACACTTTCATTGCTAGTCTAAGCTGCAGTAGATCATCTGAGAAAGCACTTTGAATCTGCGCTTGTAGGCGTTTGATTTCATTGAATGTACAATCACGCGCTCGGTAACGTTCGTTCCATTCTGAAACGCAATGACCACTGAGATTTTTCAAAAGCTGATGTCACCTTTCCGTACGTTCAGCACATATCAATGATTTGCTTTGTTTACGGCAGTCCGGTAGAAGCAAAAAAAAGAGTACTTAAAGTTGACCGCTTATATGAGAAAATTGCATGGAAAACTTGTGAATCCGCTCACTTTATAGGCCTACAGCTGAACAGGCCAATCGATGGATGCAAAGAAAGAGAGGTTTTCGTTGAACAGTTGAATAGGAAAATCGCGCGTTCTGGTTATTCCGCTGGACGTCTCACCCAGAAAGCGCTGCTGCGGTCGGAAGCTATTTGACGACAATAGACGTATGATCAAAGAAGTTGTCTAGACGCGTGTTAGGATAAGCCATATTTACAAAGAGTTGATGCATTTACAGCTACACGCGCGGAGGTAGTAACTCCGGATCGAACCGATGAGTTCGTTGCCCAGGATGTTGATGCCGCTACGGCTGGCATTGAAAACAGGTTGCTGAACCGGCTGACAGACGTGTTTGAGCGGCGGTTGGTACAAAAAGTTGCTTCAGTCACTACCACTTCCACTGTCTACCAGGTCAGATCCCCACATTCCCTACCTTCGACGGTGTCTGCTGTCCAACAGATGACTGTTCCGCCACGAAGCAAGTCCTTCTAGTCAAGGCCAAAAGTCACTTTGGATAATGACACTTTCCGGAAAGGATGATGAGAATGTTGACAGCAAGTTATTAAATAATGTCGTCGACGAGCATTGATGGTGGTAGTGAAGTAGTGTGCGTGGTCCGTAACGGGAAGCGAGACTAAAATATAAACCGTCTGGTGGTCGGCCACCTAGACCTAGGCCTCTTATATATAAAATTGAATTCACAGTTATTGGCTGTAGAAAACGACTTAATTTAATTCCGGTTTTCGGTGTATTCTTCATATTCCCGAACGTGACTGGCGAATCGTGGCTTTCGCTCTGCGGAAAATGGCACCCCTTCAGCTAATACAGCAGTTGCGTTCACGTCAGCAGTGCGATGAGACGAACACGAATGCTGGTGAGGTGAAGCATTAGCACAGACTTGAAAAATCGTTTCGAAGCGATCGATAGCAGTTTCTATCACCTTTTGATCGCCCTTGCTGGGCCCGCGAAAAAACGCTTGTTCGCCTTCGCTAATGCACGTTCGGTGAATTCGTATGAAGAGTTATGGATCCACTGAGTTCTTCAGATAGCATTCTCTCTAAATTTTATGAGCGCATATTTGCTTGCTGAGTTGAAGGAATGCCACACACATTTCTATCATACTTTTTTCCTTTGCGTTATCTCTAAAGCTAGTACTGAAGCTATGCTTGTAATAAAAAAACTGCCTCGATTCATTTTTGTGAAAAGCAACGACTATTCTGTCCGTTGATGTGCCCTGATCGCTGAATTGGATGATGCAACGTAAACTAGTATCACTTTGGTCTATCGGCGAATGGCACGCATTCGCACTTTACGCACACACAACACCACTTCTCGTTGAATTCTGTTGAGTAGTGACCTTATTTCTAATACCTGTTAAGCATCTGTAACATCGTTTACATACACTGTTATATGACCCATTATATGAATCACGTGAAGCCCAGTGCCCTACTTTGTGGAACGCCACTGACGATGCCATATGGTTGGGAAAGGGATCCACTCACTCACCTTAGCTCGAAGGTCCCGACCACCCAGAGAAGCAACGAATCAAGTTTAGAATTTTTCTCAATTTAACATTAACCTAAACAGTTTTTCGTGGCTGACGATATCGAGTGCTTTAGCGTAGTCGGCCTACAACATCAGTCTGAGTTCGGTCATTCAGTTGGGCTGAACGGATTGTTCCGAATGAAATGAGAATCTCGAACGAGCAACCCAGTGACTTTGCACGCCGACCATGTTGAAGTAGGTCAGTAATTGTAAATTTCGTTAGTCGGCGGATTTATGAACATTAGAGTGACTGTTGCAGTTTTATAAGGGGAAGGAATCGATGAAGTTTTGACTGATGACTTGAAAAAATTGACAGAGGATAACGAGCATCATCAGAGACGCGCTTAAAGGCAAATGAAAGCACTCGATCAAGAGTAGAAGATATCCTGTGATTAAGAGACTTCGTAAAGTTAGCCACAACGCCAATGTGAATATTCTCAAGCGTCACTGCTGTTCGGACTCCAATGGAAGACATCAAATGCATAATGAACATTTGATAATGAATTATAGCTGGCAGGCACCAGATATTGTCGACAGATCACACTGCTCCAAGCGTCGCCAAAACAACACAAATTACCAGCCATAACCACATCATATGGCAAGAAGTTCCGGATAGGTAAAACACGAAAAGCAAAAGAATTGAGCACATCAGTTCGATTCGTTGTCTTCTTTTCAACTTGCAGAGGGTGAAACCTCGAGCGCGATGCAAACTTTGTTAAAGAAAAAATGCTCTTGAGCGGAATGCTCTCTAAAAAATGAAATGCTCTTTGACGGGGACCAAACCTGAGTACAATATATGAAAACAGTTGAGAAATATTCTGCATACTTTATAGTATTTTCCAGCAGCTGTAAGTTTCAAGCACTCTACTGTTGTGCAAGTAAGTTCGTGGCTAGAATGTTTAAAAATTTCTTCATCACAGCCGCACCTTTGTTCCCCCATCTCTCATCCCTTCCCCATCCTCTCTCCATACATCAGCTGGCTTATAACCACTACGAACCGTCAACGATATTACTTTCAAGATTTGGAGATTCCTTAGTGCTTTATGAGAACAGTCGGTAGGGAAGAAGACTTGCAATTTTTTATTTCAAATCCCTCTCAGGAATTAATTACAATCTTGAATAGACAAGAAAACCTATCATTTGAGTGGTAAATTGGCGAGTGTTTTGCTCTGAGCTAATGAAAATGTCAGAATTATTCGGTTTTCATTTGACTCTGTAAAGGCTGAATTGGTGAGTTTTCAAAGTACATCTAATCAATATCTCGTTCGAATTTTAGATTGCAACAGTGAGTCCCCTGAAGTTTACAAATCCTCGAACAAGACACCGTTTTGTAAGGCTGAATGAAATGTCGGATATTAAATCAAAGCGTCAACGCCGTAATACGCCGTAATACCAAATCGAACTTCAAATATCAGTTTTACAAAGATGAAGGTCTTTTAGATAATCCTAAGGATTTTAGATAATCCTAAGGATTATCTAAAAGATTATTTCCGTGGGAATTCCTCCTCGCGTATCCAAGTCAATATTTACCGTTGCATTGGAAGTACTGCCGCAAGATTTACCTTCGACTATTTGCGAGCATGCATCAGTAACTTCTTCACAAACACTCTCGACTAGTGTGGGCGCTAGTCAGCAACGTATCGGAGCGCATTGGGCGGAGGGACCCTGACGTAAACGTCAAAGAGTAAAAAGTGGGCCAACTATATTGCAATGCACATAAATGAATTACAAAGTTGCCATCGGCGGATTCGTTGCTCTCCTGGGAAAATCACTGTCGTCTGTTTTCCCGGAATGACGACGCGTGCAAGTGCCAGGGATGCTGAAGGCACTATTGTAATATTTGCTATTGGCTGTATGCAAGCAGATATCAGCAGCCGCTTCGCAAAGCAGCCTTTACAATTCGAGGACGCCATATGCAATCAGCGCAGTACATCGAACTATTACTGTCAGAAAAGACCGAGCACTCAACCGACAGGGCGAATGGAACCTTGTGAGAGTCATACAGAGTGATCGTGGAACGGGCAAGTGCAGCTCACCGTTCTTGACTCCACCGCGAAGCAGTCCGCGAAATGGCAGATCCAAACATTATTTCTGAGCGGATTTTTTCGCCTGTCTATACTGAAAAGAAAAGGGAAAAGCCAACATGGATTACACATTAAATACTAACTTTGCTTCTTTATCCGAATTTACGGAAGAAGGGGGGGGGGGGGGGGGAAGGAGGAGTTCAGAAGTCCCCAATTCCTATCCTGTCCCAAGACAAGATTGGCATCCGATCATTAAGTGCGGTAATACTGCTACGAGTGCCACGTATTCATGTTTTCAATCCCTCATGGTGCTTGCCAAATTCCATTCTCGCCAGCCATCAGCTCTCAAAATGTGAGAGGTGTGTTATGTTATGTTCACTGGTGGCCGACGATTGAGTGTCGCGTGGAGAGGCGGTGCCAGGTTCATAAGAAGACATTTATTGTCGATAACCACACGGCAGACAACAAAACGACAGCAGCAACCCACAATCCACAACATGACTCCTTACTTGGCCAATGGTGAGCGTGTATGATAGGCAGGTGGATAAAGAGACTCAAGCAAATGAGGAAGGAAAAGGAGGCTATGGAAGAGGCTGAGCCCGTCTTGTTGTGATGAAACATTGTGCAATACAGTCAGTTGGGCCACATCTTGTGGTGACGAAACAATTCTGAAATGCCAGTCAATAACAAAGTGCAAGCAAAGTGCAAATAAAGGGCAAATCATTGGTAAAGTACATACGTACACAACACCTCCCCTTTTTGAAGCACAACAGGTACGGCGACTAACTGCTGGCGCTGTCGTAGTACGTCGTTGCGGTCCGATGTTCAGGCGTCGTGGCCGTCTGCATGTGCGGATCGGACGTCTCGGCTGGTGGTCGCCTTGGTTGGGTTCCACTGGTCCCACTGGTCCTCTGTGTTCCCGATTCAGCGCCGTGATGGTCTGTTGCGTTGATAGCGGCTCCAGATCGAACACTTCGAAGAGCGTCTGAAGATCGTCCGACTGGTCGTGGTTTCGACCTGCGAAGCCCTTCTCTCAGCTGATTCGCGTGTCGGACCCATGTTTATCTTCCGACAAGTACCTGAGCACGCGTCCGAGCCGCTTTAGCACCTTTCCTTTTGTCCAGCTGATTCGTTGTCCTTGATAAGTGCGGACTGAATCACCACGCTTGAACGTGCAGCTTTGAGCGCCGTACTGTCGGTTAACTGTCGCTTCCCGTCAACAGCTGCTGAAGTTACATACGGTACGAGTTGCTTACGGCGGAAAATCAGCTTGTCGCCCGTCTTGAGTTGCAGACTCGCTTTTGCCAGATTGTAACGCCCGAGGCCAGCGCTGAAGACCTGCGGATAGCGGCGCTGTAGATCTTTCGCGACAGTGCTGTTCGTCGGTGTAACGCTACTGACATTTACTGCTGTCGGTTGGCCTGGATCTTTGCATGGAACAGCGTCCATGACTGCACAGATCCCCATCTTGGAAATCCATTTGGCTCCGAGTTGCACTGGGTGTTCCGCCACGAGAACATTCCTTGGAAGCTGTAGTTGCACGCGCGTTGTCCAAGGATCTTGACTTGATCTCCTGATGCACTGTGAGCGATAAGTGATTGGCTGAAGCGACGGACTTCCGATGAGCTGCCACGTTGACTCGCTCATGATCGTCCCATCTGATGCAGTATCCACTTGGGAAATGACTGGATGATCGCCTACTGTGACGACATCGATGCGTCGATAATCACTGCAATCGATCCTTGAGACAGTGAAAACAGCTGATTCGCGTGTCGGATCCATGTATCTTCTCCGACGAGTATCTCATATAGCACGCGTCCAACCCGCTTTAGCACTTTTCCTTTTTGTCCAACTGACTCTTTGTCCTTGATGAGTGCGGACAAGAACTGAATCACCACGCTTGAACGTGCGATTTCGAGCGCCGTACTGTCGATTGAACTGTCGCTCCATCCGGATGTTCTTGATTAGCTGGTGATGAACTGTCGGACTGAGTAGAGACAGCGTTGTTCGGATTTTGCGGCCAGGATCGTTGCATGGAAGAGCGTCCATGATTGCATAGATCGCCATCTTAGAGATCGATTCGGCTCCGAGTAGGCTGCACTGGGCGTTCGCCACGTAGAACATTCCTTGAGCTGAGGCGTTCTGGAAGCTGTAATCGCACGCCCGTTGTCCAAGGATCTTGATTTGATTGCCTGATGCACTGCGAGCGATAAGTGACGATGGCTGAAGCGCTGGACTCCCGATGAGCTGCCACGTTGACTTGCTCATGATCGTCACATCTGATGCGGTATCGACTTGGAAACTGACTGGTTGATCGTCCACTGTGACGACAGCGAAGCGTCGATAATCAGTGCAGTCGATCCTTGAGACAGTGAAAACTGCATCTGAGCGTGCTCGTCTGGCTGTTGTGCGGCGAGCACCTTCGTCTGAATGGCGACTGATTCTTGAACGTCGTTTGATAACTTTGCAGAACCCTTCCTCGTGCCCGCTTTCCTTGCACATGGACCAGCGCCGCTGTCGATAGTTGCACTCGCGATTGAAGTGCATCGCGCAGCAGAACCAGCATGGTGTTGGAGGCGTCTTTGCTGTATTCTCGCGGTTGGTTTGATCGTTGCTGTGACTGCCGGTTTGTGGTAGTTAGTTTTGACGAGCTGCTGACTGTTGTTGCCGTTGGCGAGGCCGGCTTTTCTGAACTGTGTGAACCGTGTGGGTGGGCGTGAGGTGATTTTCGATCATCTTGGCGTCGTGCTTGAGGTTGAGCAACTGCTTGCACTCTTTGTGAGTGTCTGGATCGTACAGGTTGGGTCTGCTTCAGTCTTGTCGAGCAGCTTCAGTCGTATGAATGCGTCGTCGCTTGACTTTAGACCACATACGAAAAAAGGTACTTGAACTGATCCTCTGTGCACGTTCCATCCTCTGTGCACGTTCCGAGTCGAAATTTGGCGCACTCGCGGCCCAAAGAGGCTCGCAAGCAGGTCCAGTGTTTCCGTAAAACCGCCGTCGCAGGGTCAGTTTTGCGGAACAGACTGACATCGTTGGCAATATGTAGTTGGCATACTTCTCAAACTGACGTCGTTGGCAATGCGTAATTGGCGTAATTCTCATAAATGGGTGCGTCGAGTTTGTGGAGCAGTAGGCGAACGTGAGCTGCATCGTCCAGAGTTGCGCCGTCGACAGCGAATACATCTTCGTATCGGCGACACCATGCCTCAAATGTTACACCCGCGTCTGGGTTGTAAATGAACTGAGCGAGGCGTCCGGAGAGCGCGTAGGGTCGCTGTGGATCAGCCGGTTCTGGAAGAGCCAACTGATAGGACTGACAGGCGTCGCGGAAGGCAGTCATGAGTGCGAACAGCAACTGTTCGAAATGCGCCTCCGAAAATGTCGCCAACGGTGAGCGGATATGATAGGTGGTTGGATACAGAGACTCAAGCAAATGAGGAGGGAAAAGGAGGCTAGAGAAGATCAGCCCGCCTTGTTATGACGAAACATTGTGCAATACAGTCAGTTGGGCCACATCTTATGGTGACGAAACAACCATGAAGTACCAGTCAATGACAAAGTGCAAGCAAAGTATTTGTGTAATATGTTGCAGTTGAGACCATGTAATGCGTCAGGAAAGATGGTTTAATATATTTATGCTGACGTTTCGGCTCTTAACGCCATGATTTCTCTTAAACTATTTATGACTCCCCCTCCCACGCTCCGACAAATACTTGTTCGCTATAGATCACACGATCGCCTTTGTTACGACACATCGAAATGCCGACAAATAGGTTGGGTGACTGCTGCTTGAAAGATGTTGTTTATTCCAGTGTTGCACACGCAGTGCCGAGTATATTGGCGAACGAATCAGAGAGCATGTCCTAAGCATGGCCTCACCACTCGCACGATCCTACACGATATATCCCATGGCTAAACACGTTGTCGAATGTCATAACCTTCAAGCCACTAACATCACCGTTAAAATAGCTGCTCGTGGCAAAGGCACCCTTATTCAGAAGATCAAAGAGGCCCATCTCATACACTTACGCAAACCAAAGATCAATGGATGCGTTGAACTTTTATCCTTATCTAACCTCTTCACGCGCGACTTATGACCCGCCCCTACCTTCTCCCTTCTTCATTCTTCACAGCTCCTCGACATATGATTTACCCGTTTTTCGTTGCTGTTTCTTCTTTTTTCTTTTGTCTGTTCGGCGAAAAAAAAGGTTATTGTTTTTCAGCTTGTGATGCTATGATTATGGCTTTAAGAGCCCAAACGTCAGCATAAATATATTAAACCGTCTTTCCTGACGCATTATATGGTCTCAACTGCAACATATTACACGAATATTTTTCGAAAATGCGTCTGCGTAACAAGATCGTTATCAAACATGTGCAAACAAAGTCTAAATAAAGTGCAAGTCAATGATAAAGTACATACGTACCCAACAGGGTGAAACTTCCGTAAGGCTACCAAAAATGCCTTATAAGCAGCTGAATTATCTCCTTTAAGAAGTGGCCTATAAGTTTAATTAGAAAATTAAAAACAACCCTTCCTAATATTCCTAGAAAATCTCTTTCATGTGTTGGAAGTTCATGCATTCTATACTTTCGGTCCATCTAAAACTTATTTTGGTCATTAACGTAACCATCAGGAGCATGAAGCCTTAAGTGACGTTTCAGAAATCCATGTACTTGGGGAGGTACTTTCTGAAATCCGTGGAAATTCGTTGAACATTTTCAAAGAACACTTTATTTACCCGAAACAGGTTGCTTTTGAGAGAAAAGATATAGAGGAAGGAGTCGGTTCCCTCGGAACACACTTCCATGTAAACTTTGGTTCATGCAAACAATCATTAAACAA
This sequence comes from Toxocara canis, assembly GCA_000803305.1. Taxonomy (NCBI): domain Eukaryota; kingdom Metazoa; phylum Nematoda; class Chromadorea; order Rhabditida; family Toxocaridae; genus Toxocara; species Toxocara canis. The sequence goes on along the minus strand of JPKZ01002646.1, from coordinate 802,079 downwards.
TCGTCCAAGTACTTTGGAGTAACTCTGATTTATTGGGGCAGACAAAACCATCCAAATCACAATTAAATGTTTGTTTCTTGTTGCTGCATAATGGTTGCTTTCAAGGAATTTTACCTGCAACATAACCACTTAAACTTGCCAACGGTCAATTGACATCAAATATCGTGGTTGACACTTTGGCATCTAACATACCTTCCTAGCACTGCCCTCGCATAAGCAGGTTGATGTCGTAAAGATGGAATGAGGATGCTGTTCGGCGTTACCGCCACTAAAAAGTTCAGAGATGAGGCATTTTTCCTCGGCCTCCTTAAAACATATCACATTCGTATCAGGAAGGTGCTCTGGTTGAGAAACAGAGCTTTTTTTTCCTGAATTGGAGCCATTTTCAAGCCTGGAGCCAAAATTGGCTGATCGTAAGCGTCACAGAGATGTGGGACATGGAAAGCTCTTAGAGCCGGAGTCGTGGAAACTTTTGCCTCGCAAACCGGAACGTGAGCGGGTGTTCCCATCATCCTCGGAGCAGAGCCGAGCCAATTCGCCGGAAATTTACGTCACTGACTCACAACGTGAAATATGTTGTGTTTCCTGCTCCAGACAACTAAGCACATCGGAGGCGTTTTATGCGTCGAACATAACATCAAACCTCGAATTTTTGCTGCATTGCATTTCTGCAAACATCACCGCCCCCGCAAAGAGTTGCGTGTGAATGGATGGCTTTGTGAGGCGACTCGGTATTGTCGTGTTATTGCAAGTCTGAAACATCGGAAAATTGGATAGAGGCATCTTTGGAAGAATGTTCAAATGAGTCTGGCTTGCCAAAGAAACTTATTCAGTCATACATCGGCAACCTCTCCCCCTCTCCTCACCTCCCCCTCTCTTTTCGAAATGTTTTGCCGATTACCATTTTTGGATCAAACTTTATGGGTCATGAACTTTCGTAAGAAATTTTACGGGCCGCGATTCCTAATGCAGAAAGCCTAAACCTATGAGAACAACTTGTAAAAAAACGGTAATCCGCAAGCGTTAAAGGATCGAAGGCGCCTAAAATTTAGCGTTTCTAGGCGCTTTTTTCCAAATAATTTCGAAGATCTCTATTTTTTGCTGTTTGTCGGCATAGGAAAGAACACAATGTTGTTGGTGTAATAAATAGTTGACGTTGATATTAGACGGTGATCGAACAAGTGAGAATCAACGGTGGCAGCAACGCAATTCGACCAAGGTACTCATTATTTGGATGCAGTTCAACAGGCCGAGGAGGAAGAAATTCGCGAAAGGTCTGTCGTTCTTGTGGGAGTGAATGAAGTTACTGATGTCCCTCCCAGGGAAAGGAATAACGTCGATTGTGGAACGATCCTAGATATCTTTGATACAATCAATTCCGATTCCGTTCCTCACCAAATCTTCAGAATGGGATCGCAGCAAGACGGCAAAAAGAGACCAATTAAAGTTATCTTTGGCAATTCGCATGACGCGAAGCAGGTACTTCGCAACGCACGCAGCCTGAAGGGAACGAGATTCCAACGTGTTTTCATCCGTCCATCGTTAACGGCTGAAGAAAGAAAAAAACAATTTTCGTATAGAAGGCGAAGTACTTCGGATGTTCTTATTTGGAGACGATGTGGTACCCATTGCAGAGAACCCGCAAACGCTGCAAGATTCGTTAAATGAACTTCACTTTAATGCGAAGACAGTTGGGGATCAAAATCCATAGCGGCAAGGCCCATTGGATGAAGAATGGGCGCTGCCCTGGATTCGACATGAAGCTGGAAACGTAAAACGTCGAGCTTGTAGATAGCTACATCTGTCTGGGGCAGGCGATACAAATGGACAACGATTTGGGTGTGGAGTCCAAGGAACACAGCGGAGTGAATAGCCTTCAAGAAGCTCCGTATCCTCACGGATAGGAAAACGCCACGCCTGCGCAAGCAGGGTTGTTCGACAGCACGATTCTTCTTGTACTGTTATACGGATACCAAACGTGGAATACAATGCTTGCAGAAGAACGAAAGTTAGCAATGACTCAGCGCTCCATGAAGCGACGTATAGTGGGTATCACCAGGTTGCAACATATCTCCAATGAAGATCTGCGATCTCGTTATGGCGTGAAGGACGCCAGAAAGCACACTTGGGTTGGTCATAATGGTGAACGACAATGGATGGACAAGGCGGATTGTTGAATGGTGTCCATGAAATGTAAGAAGAAAAACCGGAAAGGCCGCCGTTGAGATGGAGGGATTCGCTTGTGCTGCGCCTACATGGAATCAAGTGGATGCGATAAGCGCAAGATCGAGGTGGATGAAGGAATGGTTGCCATTGCATCGACGGAGAACGAATAGACGAAATTACAGCTGCCGAAAGTACCAGAAAGTAAGTACCGTTTCCTTCAGGGTCGATGAAGCGGTTTGTAATAGAGTATAGCTATACACACACACACACACACACACACACACACACACACGGCTGACTGTCTTCTCGAACAACACAAATCAGAATAAAATGAGCAACTTTCGTTCACCTGCCGGTCGCATCAACTCGGATAAACAAGTATCATCTTTTAATTGTGTATTCTATAATTGTCGCTCTGTTTTGAACAAGCTTCCGGTGTTAGAATCTCTTCAGCGCTTTGACGCTCCAGACATTATAAATCTTTGCGAAACATGGCTATCAGATAAAATACCCGATTTACTGTTATCACTGAACTCTAAGTATAATGTTCTTCGTTCGGACAGGTCTTGCAGGATGAAAGAGGGTGGTGTCGCTATCCTGGCAAAAAGGCACCTTGCATTTGAAGGAACTGAAACGTTGGCGCTGAACTCCGGATGTGAGCTTGTGAGTGCTGATTTTTCGTGTGCAAATGCTTATCATTTTCGCTTTATAGTGGCATATCGTAGACCAGAATGTAGTGTTCAGGAAACTAGGGAGTTTTTCGACTGCTTAACTAACTGGTGCTGCGTTGTCCATACCACAATCATTGTTGGTGACTTCAACATCCCCCTTTCCCGAACTAGGAGTTATAATGTCGATATGTTGACCGACTTTCTTGCAGAATGTGGTCTTGTTAGCCTGATTGATGAGCCTACCCGCGAAAACAGTTTGCTGGATTTGCTACTCAGCACAGACGCTGCTTTAATAAACAATCCTCGTGTAACCCCGAACTTTGGAACGAGTGATCACTGTGGTATTAGCTTTGAAGTTACTGGGTCCTCTCGATCAGTTGTAGCAGACCTCCATCGTAAATACAATCATTGTGATTGGGCACAGATCAATGATTATTTGTTGGGATACGACTGGGATTTTGAGTTTGGTTCATGTTGCAGCTTAGAAGATATGTATGCTGCATTTTTAGACTTGTTGAATCGTGTTATTGATAGATTTGTCCCTCTGCCTTCTTATCTTCAGCGAATAGCTTCGAAGCGATACTTCCTGTGGAAAAATAGGCGAAAAA
>JPKZ01002646.1:775375-792448 GCA_000803305.1 Toxocara canis | reverse complement strand
CCGTGCTCACGAGAAAAGGATTGATCTTTGTTCTTCTCTCTTCTTCGGGGATCAAAGACAACCAGGAGTAGATGTGATATAGCAGTTGCCGTTATGCAATAATGGTGATGTAATGTACTGCTTGGTCCCGTTACCTGCACCGTAATTTGAGAACTGTTGTAAAACTTGAATTTTTTTCCCACGTTGCAGCTCAACGTGTTCGTTTTGACTTACAAACGAACTGTAGTTATGCTTGCATAATTTGGATGGAGTCATAAAGAATAAAACTGCGCAAATTTGCGTTAGTGGTGGTTTTTTTTTTTTTTTAATTTCCTTTCATATAGGCCCATAAAAGTATCGCACAGTTTATTGTTAACTCATGTTGAGAGGTGCGTTTCAGTTAACGCTTTTAAATAGTTTGACACTTTAATAAACGAGAATAGAAAGATGTTACGCTCAGTTCGTAATTTTGTTATTCCAAGGGAAATGAGCAACCGTTAAACTAGGTGCACAATGTGCAGCGTCATGTTTGTTTGTTTGTTTTTCGCTGTTTAAAAGGCCAAAAGAAGTTTTAGGTATTCACAATAGCATATCGGTGGTGCTCATCGCACCACTAGAATTTTGTTTGGATAGTCGAAAAATCGCAGTCAGCCAGTAGAGTGCACTGACTGATTCTGTAGAACGGTTTTGCAGCTCGCTTATTTCATTCGTTGTCTTGCCTGTCTGTTCTCTCCCTGTACTGCGTTTATGCAAACACTTTTTCATGCGTTCTTAAGTTTTTCGTCATGTTGCAAACGTAGGCAATCTGTGCAGACAGAAGTATAAAGTTCCGTAGAAGCTGAGCAAATTGCATTTCTGTTTGCCAGCAGAGTTTTCCACCATTTTTGGCTAGAGCTCGAATTTCGATCGCTTCGAGTGGAATTTACAAGTCAGCCTCGAGTACCCGTCAACGATACGGCGTTGGACGAGATGTTTTGCAGCTATTGCCATAGTTGGGATTTTTTTGCTTGTTGTGACAGATCGCCTTTCATGTCATCAGCTGACGTGGTTTTCCATTTATTTGAAATGAACGTTTGCGAGAATCCAGTTCGTCATTGGAGGCAATGCATTTGCTGCCCACTGCCGACACTGTTTGCGCGTGCTTTCATCATGACGATATGTCACTTCTTAAAAGCGTCGTATACCCATTTTTCCACATTCCTGTCTAAAACCTTTTAATCGCCTAATGTTCTCAAATTGTAAAGCGCCATAACTGCAGTCATTTGTTCGAGAACTGCGCTAATAAGGCCTTTCTCAGTACCTTTCGTGTATCTGTCTTAAGCAAAAGTTTCTATGTTTGGATAATTTACAGCATTTGCCTGATTTTGCTTAAAATACTGACCGCTTGTTAATGCGGAGAAACGCAAACATCCAGTCGCAGTGGTGAAAATACCTACTTCCGAAAATGAGTCATTGTTTGCCGTTTCTCAGCTGTATTTGGAAAGGTGTTACTTTGTCGACCATAGCGAATACAGTTATCGCGAAGGCATCCGATGAAGAGAACCACCGGTGGCGTTGTGCAATATTTGTTGCAAGCATAAGGATCTCGTTACTAGGAGAATGTGTTGCAGGCGAAACGATGAATTTATCATGGCAGTTCTCGTTGGTTTTGATCTGTCTCTGTATGTATCGCTCAGTGCGGGCACAAAAGGTTTCTTTTTTTTCCAGCTTATCTCTTTGTCCTACCAAAGGCGAATGATTTTTATGAATAATCTTCATGTGGAGAGGAACTTGGAAAGATCGATGCAGTGAAGTTAGACATATCATCGGAACTTGTTTATTTATGCATGCCTATCATTACATCTAACGACCACATAGAGAACAAGTCGAAAATCTTATTGGAGGTTGATCTGATCCGGCATGATACTAATGTGAAGTGGTATAGTACGAGATGAGATTTGTCGTTTTTATTAGCGAACTTGTAAGTGCATTTGGGTCCTAAACGTATTCGATCCTGATTATCTTCGAATCGATTGGAAGACGGCCAAGTTTCAACGTGAAAATTTTGGCCTCTGTCCTTCTCAGGAGGGTCGAAATTGATTGCTCCAAATGTCGCCATTTTCGATTTTCTGATATACTCTTATCTCTCGTAAAGGTTAAATCAGTTTTCGAAACAATTATGTCGGAAGTCCAGTCGTTTCGGGCCGTGAACTACTAAGATTTTTCGAGGATATTATCTGATCGCTGCTTAATGTTAATGAGGAGGTTTTTTTAAATATTCAACAGTCATTTTTTTCTTGTGTGGTGAATGTTGTGATGCATTTGCTGTTTGGCGTAAATTTTAGGACGATGGGAATCAGGTCCAGTCTCCTGAAAAGCCGGCTGCTGTTACAGCGTCTGCCACGCAAGGTATTATTCATTGGGCGTTTCGGCGTTTCTCTGAGTCATTCAGTGATTCGTGTCCGAATCGAACGTAAATATTTAAAGAGCAAGTCCAGATTGGTTGAAGTGGCATGTTGATGATTGTTGCTTTGGGAAATCAGAAGGGATTTTAACGGCAAACGTAGTAAGAGATGATTGTTTTCTTTGCAAGGTCCATGAGGTGGCTGTTGTCCCCGATCAGCGCAGTTATGCACTCATGGAACAATGCTCGAAGAGTGCGTGAATTTTTAAAATGGTTTAAATAGTGCAGTAAACAAAGTTTCGAAAGTTTGACCTCATTGCACCCGCTGATTGTTTATTAAGTAAGCAGCAGTGCTAACTGTGGTCACTGGAATGAACGTTAGGCTTGATCGCAGTTGTCGCTGATGAAATGCAGCATTTATATGCGCAAACGTGAGCACCAAATTCTGGCTCCATATCTAGCATCGATGAACTCACATTGTTGAGCAGTTTTGTTGCGTTTGAAGATATGATGGGGGAGCATTATCGAACGGATCTCCTCATGTGTTCCTTTTCGTAATTTTGTCATTTGGCCACATACTTTGTGTGCAACGTTTTCATCGTCTTTTAGAATGTTTAATGTTGGTGTGCTTTATTAGACTCATTCAGTTCATTTTGTACGCATGTTATTGATTGAGAGGCCTAACTACCCTTCAAAAGGTTGTTCACCAAACCGATTTGCATTTGTCTTTTCGATAGTAATATTTGCTCTTCCGTTGTCAAGGGCAAGGGGAAGGAAAAAAGGATTGGAGGAGGGGGGGAGCAGGAGGAGGAAAAGCTGATAATTTTGCTATTAATGCACTGTTTGGTACCGTTCAAGCAAGGACTTTTGCTTCTTGTCACGTAAAAAGTTTTAATGAGCTTTCAGCGCCAGCACCGAATCAGCGTTCATTACTACAAGATAACAACGTTGCCGAACCAGCCGGTCGTCAGCGGCCAGATGTGTGCGTTCTGTTGCATATTGCTTTCATTTACGCTTCATTCTTACTTCGCATACCTTGTACTGTTTTCACATTACGCCGCAGTGGTTCTTGAAGTTCAGTAAGCTGTCGCGTTTTTACTGAATAACGCCTCTAAGTGATGTTCAGTACAGCTAAATTGTTTTAATTCTCTTGCACTTACTTGTTAGGCATATGACGTTGTATTCCTTGGGCCTTGAACGTGTTGGTGGTTGGTGGGTCAGATAGAACTTAAGGCACCGTAAACAGTGAGGCCATTTTATGCCTATAAACTTCCTTTTTTGTGCACTTGCATTTTATGACTGCAGTATTTCGAACTTAGCTGAAAATACTAACATTGGTGATTAGAAAAGTAAAAACGGCTGGACGAAATTGAAATATGCAAATACTGCGTTGATTTAGAGAGAAGTAAAGAATGTAAAGGGCGCATTCCGAATGGGCTTTAGTTTATCGTTCATCTCGTTGCTTTGCAGCAGCTAGGTCTTTTACGATAATGTGAGCAACTTGTGTGCAGGTGTTTACAAAATGCCACTGCAAAGAGAACCTCAAAAGTTTCTAGGCGGGTGGTCGAAACGAAAGATTTGCTGCATGAAATTTGTTCGACCGACCGCAGGGGCTTGTTTGTCTAGTCACACGTTTGCATATCTTGCTCCGCCTTCCTGACCCCTTCCGCTTTTCTCGCCAGTCTTCACCAGTAATTCTTGTCAGCTTTTTTCGTGCTGCCATATTTTTCAAACCACCAAAAATTTATTGCATTTTGCCGAAAGCAGTCATAGTTTTTCTTTGCTTTTGTTTTTGTACAATTTCGCGCCCTTTTTCTTAAAGAAAAGTTAATCATGTTTTGTGCCGTTTTCGCATCTTCCGAACGGGCGAACTATCAGCAAAAAGTGGTGGTGTTTAATTTTTTTGCTACGAAACCAAAGCGAAAGTGACAATATATGGGGACGGTGAGCGTTACGGACTAGCTCGATTAGTTCGGGCGACTGGATTCTGTTCCACTAGCGTACGAGGAGTACTGGGGAACGCTTCGCTGCGGGATTGTGGAAGAATAATGGCTAACGCCTGCTTCACTTAGCTAAGCGTTCACCTTCGTCCTTCTCAGCGATCTGTGCTGTGCACACTTAATCCCGCTCATACGCAAAGAGGGGACAGAATCCGGCGAACTCTGCTAAACTCGCTGAACGACAGATAGGTATTACGTCTTTTATGGAAATTGGAGAGTCTGGTGAATATAATGTTGCGAAGAATTGGTAGCTGTGAAACAGAGTCGGCTATCTAACAAAAGGTAACAGTGGAAGGAACATAAAAGGGTTGGTTCGACAAGTTTGTTGGTGGCCCTGATTATAATAAATAATAATAATAGTCATTAATAACAATAAATAAGACGAAAGAAGAAGCAGCTCGCAGTTTAATGCGTCTCTGCCCGTCGTGCTGCCAGGCCGCCCCACCTAAGCATGTGGATTCCATCGGGCGTTCGGTTAACATGGAATGTCTAGTTTTGAACGTATTTCCTTCGTAAGTTTTTCCCACTCCGTGGGCCTTTTTTTTTGACGTTTTACTCATTTTCTCCTAATCTCTATGCGAACTGTCTAGAGGTCTATGCCGGTCCCACCTCCTTAACCCGACGAGATGGGGGATGAAGTTGTGCTTGTTCGAATTTGTTAAGTCATGAGGAAAGCGTTGGAAATTGCAGTGCTTTTATGAACATGCGCAAGGTGGAGATAATGTCCTTCTGCGATTGAATTTGAGTGCGAGGTTTCCCGAGGTAAAGGTGAGGTGGCACAAACTCAGGAAGGACATGTAGTGAGTAGCAGTACAATCGCGGAATTTGATGGCAGGGTGAGGGGAGAGCACGCAAGTATCGAGATCGCCCAAGCTCAGGCCGCTTGGGGCAGGTGTTGTTATCTTGGGTTTAGCAGCCTGAAAGAAGATATTGGCGATATTTTCGTTGAAGCGGCCATAGCGATTTAGCTTTATATCGAGATGTGTAGGCAGTCCCATTGAAATGGTGTGAACATTCGCAGATACATAAAGTAGAGACCGAGAGTTGTTTTGCAGTGGAAACGCAGCAAAAGCGCAGGCGAATGCTGGCGGTGAGCAAGCTGCTAATGGCGAGAAGCGCCTCACTGAATACGATGAGTGCAAAGAGGATATTTATAAATACTGCCAGAGGGACGGAATCGATCTGAAGAGTGATATGGCCGTGTTGGATTGTCTCCAGGATGCCGGGCTGAGTGAGACGGTGGCGCTGAGCGGCCCGTGCGAGAATCTCGTCTGGCAATTTAAGGCAACGCTTTTATGGGTTTTCTTCTGCGCTTATAATTTTTGGCGTTAAGAGAACGGTATGGGATCAAGACTTTATTACATCACATATCCTAATTCCTTGGCATGGTGAGGTTACTTGTATGGACACTCGAGAGTAGAAGTCTTCGGGTGAGTGCTTGAAAAGCTTCTGTGGTTTTTCAAAATCCACTAACAGCATTTCCTGTTTGCCTAGCATCTGAAACCATTATTCTGTTGTTTTTTTCTAGAGGTGGAGAGAGGGCCTCAGTGTTCCCGTCTCTTTTGTGAAAAATAAAGAGCGACATCGTTCGTTTTGCGTTGCAGAAAGCTTTTGATGTCATCCAATACTAGTTGATTTAATTTAAGAGTAGATTGGAATGCTTAAAGGATGTCAATGAATCGTTGTAAACTCGGAGAATTAATACTGATATTGGTCCTGGCTTCCTCATCAATGTAAAGGAGTTTGCGATTCCTCCTCCACCACCCCTCCTACCCCCCACCCATCCGCAGTTTCAAGACTTGCATCCTTAGCTTTCAGCTGCACTTTTCCGATTTCATTTTCGTTTTCTCATAGTTTTTTCCACGCTTTTTCTCTTCTCGGACTGTTACTTTCATTTTCCCTGAGCCAGTCGCGACCTCAATTCGAAATTCGGCTGCGATTTGCGATTTTAACATCCTTCTCCCAGTAGAGGGGGGAGATGGTGGCAAAGACAATGCTCGTTTACGAAAGGAGCTGCTCTAGGGGCGGGAGTGCGCACACACACATTTCTAATATTTTTTTTTCGCGATGTGCCATATATCAGCCTTCACAACCCTTCTGCACTTTAAATCTGTCAAAAAATGTGGCTTAGCTATGTTGTCTAAAAAAGCATAAATTCTAGACGTAAAATTTTGCAAATTCCAGGTGAATTTGACTCATGATGAACGTTTCCGGGTCGCGGCGCAGCAGTTCTGCAACGATGAGTTAGCAGCCAACAAACAAATGGCGATGTGTCTTGATGACAAGCGACCCGGTTATTCCCTGTCTTGTCTTCTCGATTACGTCCATAACATGTCGAGAACATCTCGCTGCTTCCGCTTTCTCGGTTCGTGCTCATCATGCTTAGCGCGCTCGTTTTTCACTATTTCGCTAGACTAAGTACCGTAAGCAGTAGATTATTCAGCCACGTTATCTGTCCAGGAGCGGAATAATCTAGAAACGTGGCGCTACGTCTATAAAGCCTACACTTTCCGGGATGTATGCTTCCCAGATGTTTTTGGAATGTGATACCATCGAATGATAGAGCATATCTGCGAGATGATCGGGGCTTCAATCTAACCGTTCTAAAACCTTCCGGACTTTGTGAAACAGACTGCTTCCTCGAATGTAAGAATTATGTTTCAGTGTTGGAAATGTATTTTGTATTGTGCAGACAGTTGAATAATGTGGAATGTTTTTGGCTGTACGCTTACGTCATTGTTTTTTAAATGTTTTTTTCTTTCGTTTGTTGTGATATTTTTGTTATTGTTTGAATACATAGCGTCGCGCTATTTTAAAAATAGTGAAGAGACTGGTTGTTTTCTCTGTAGTTTTTTAAAGGTTCGATGATGGCTGCTTCGTCCCCTTTAAAGTTTCTTTAGAGGTCGTGGATCATCGCATTCAAAATTTATATAACAGAAGTTTTTTAAGCAGCCAAATGAGATTAGTTGAATTACGTATGCCGGTATAGAAGCAGTATAGTTTAAAGAGATGCCAATTTGGCTAATTGCTGGTTTCGGGCATCGCTTTAATGTGTTTTCTAGAAGTCCGTCGTAACATTACACTGAGGAATTAAGATTTGGCTTGCAGTGAGAGCCAGCCTAGAATCATGCGAAAGGGTCAGTCAGTGAGACAGAGAAGAAATATTCGCTATAAAAGTGGTTATGGGGACCAGAGTCTCTTAATTCATTTCTTGATTTATGTGCGCTTGAAGTATTTATCGTTGAAGAATTTCAGAGCGCACTGAGCGATTGGCATTCTCGGATTTCCGAGTTGTTGGGCCGTTTGTGGCGGCGTGCGGGGAAGCAATAAAACGTTTGCATTGCGGCTCACTGGTTGCTCCGTCTGCGCACCAAAAAGTTCGTGTGCCTCATTCACAGGGTATCCATTTTCTGTTATGTTGCTGCATGTTTCGGTGTGCAGAACGAAGAGGCTTAGTTTCGAGCCCATCCATCGGGTCTGGCCACTAAGAAATTTTTTTCAAATGTCAGTCATAAATTCATTTTTCTACGCCAAGAAAATGGCTGAAATCAAAACTACTAATAAGTTTTAAACAATGAAAAGCAAAGAATATCTTTAAGGAACTTCGACCCCTCCCCCCCCCTTTTCCAGCCCTGCTGACATCAGGTTCAGCTTTAGAAGAGAAGTATGAACGAGAATTCATAATTCGAGAACTGCCCGTGTTGTTTAAAAAACTCAAGTGCTCTGAGTAGACCAGCTTGAAGTTGCCGACGAGTTTTGCCATATATGTTAGGCTGTTTTGGGCGATAGTTTACTTATTGGTTTTGACGCGAGCGTGGTTACATTTTTATGATTTCAAAATTTTGGTTCTCAGCTCGGCGTTGATATTTCAATTGCAATCGCTAAAGAGAAACAGACACAGCATGGTACACTCGAACATTGCATGTGGAGGTAATGCTTGCCGGTGTACTGTAGAATTCCCAAGAAAGTTATGCTGCATAATAACAGATTTTAAGATTGCATGCACCAGCTAATGTCAATATTGTTATATCGTATGCGTCAGTGCATTCTGGACGATATTTGAAATCAGCGGGTGGCCCAAGAAAGTTGATTTAAGGTGCGACATTGGAATGCCTGATTGACAAAATAGTGAAGGCATCTCAAACAGACCCCAACGCAATGCAGATGATTGATGACAATTGCAAGCGCGAAGTTATGCGAATCGCTGAGCTACAGTCGGATGACTTCCACTTGGATCGACAACTTTTTTTCGCTTGTCGCGAAGACAGAGAGGTGCATACTCCGAATTTTGTGCTTATGATTAACCAGTTGCTAGAGATTGGCGTGATATTTTTTAGGGATATGTTGAAAACTTGTGTTTTGAAACAGGTTCGTGGTTTGCAGTTAGGGCAGTGCATCGCTTCTCCACCGCCTTAATTAACGTAGGCGTTGCTTGTTGCCGCATAGTGACCGTTTGGTTAAACGGGATGTTCCGTTACAACCGCATTTGTTTAGGACTTGTGTGCTTTTTACCGAATGCTGTTACATTTTAGGTTCATTGAAGCCAAGTTGGTGAGTACAGTCGAAAAACATGCGTTGTAGAAGTCGTGCGTTAGTGAGATCTCCTCCTCCCTTCGTGAAAGATTGGTAATCCAAGCCTGCTGATTCCTCTGCACGTATTGGATTGCTGTCAAATTTGTAAGAATTTCAAATGCGTTCTCCTTATGATTTCCCGAATTCTCGAAGTGAAGGTCAGGTACTGCTCACTCGAAGAAGAGACGTTGGCAGTAAGCTTACGTTGAGTTGAGTGTGAGTGCATCTTTAAAAGTGGGGGAAAATCTGTCGAGTTAATCGTTCAAGTTTTTTTTTCAGAATCTTAAACGGCATCCCTGCATGCCTTTTTCTCTTTCGCATCTTTAGTGGGGGAGGGGGAAGGTGGGCGTCGAGGCTTTTTGTACTGTTCGGATTCCAAGAAAAGCGTCGCCGTTTTCATTAATTCCTGCATACTTTTGTGCTCTGTGTGACTGAATGTGAACGTCGCTTACTATACATGAACTTAATTTCGAGTGTGCCGCTCGCTGCGTTCGCACAACGAATTGGAACGTTTGCGCATGAAGGGCAGCTACTGGAGATGCCGTACGCCGAAATAAGTTGCTTCATCGTTTGAGAGACTGTTTGGGGAATGGGCGGCGGAGGGGAGGGAGAGACTGTGTTTGTGGGGTGGGGGTGAAGAGAAGGTAGAGGCGTGAGCCTGTAGCAAGAGTCAACAAATGATGGTGCAATTTGAAGAGCACCGATGATGGAAAGTAGTAATATGTCAAAGTTGGAAGCCGAATGCGGATCAAAACTATGCTTGATTTTTGATGACCCTTATGTGGAAGAAGCAGTGTGGAATACCTAGAAAGCTAGCAAGCTGTCGGGTCACTGCTGAAATCGATACCACTGCTTTGCTAAGGAGATAGTTGGTGCGAAAAGTGGATTAGAAATGAGAAGAGAGAGAGAGAGAACAGCACGCTGTGCAGTCATTTCGCTGCTGTGAAGGAGAGTTCCAAAGACAGAACTGTGAAGGAGAGTTCCAACGACAAAATTCGATAACAACGACCGCCCGTCGTTGTTATCGAATTTTGCGATCTTTGTCTTTGATGCGTTGCGAAATTATTTCTTAATTTTTTGAAAAATGTAACTTTCAATTTGTTGTTCATATCTCCATCTTATCCTATATCAACGCTCTGCAAGCCGCTTCCCGGTCTTCTGGTTTCGGGTTTTTCCTCTTTTCCTGTGCTTGTTGAAGTTTGAAAGGCTTCCTTTCTCACTTGGTAAGGACTACAGTAGCATTAGTAACGATATGGTCGATACTGTTTTCTTTTCTCTTGTAATCGTCAAAACGGATTATACGAAATGTTGACTCACGTATGTTTGGTTTACGAGTTGTTCGGGAATGTAACAGTAGGTGCTAGTGAATGAATGGTGAGTTTAAAGAGAGCACGCTCATGTACGAAGCGTTCGCAGCACGTTGACGATTCAAATGCGCACGATTGTTCAACGCTTGAAAGGAGTATGGTTTTTCTGTGAATTTTGCGAGAGTGTGGAGAGGATTCGGAGCTTAATTGGATCTGTGTTGAATGCTGTTCACAGTATTCACGAGTCGATGGGCCGACATTTGCTCTTTAGTCCTTCGTGTTGATCGAAAATCGCTGCTCGCCGATGCGAAAACTAGGTTTTGTGATGCGAGCATAGTTGAAAGACTACAGGTTATTCAGCAAACTGTACCTTGCATAAGTCGATGTTTTATCGAAATTGTTCAATATAAAGCTTCTGTGTCATGCAAGTGATAATGAAAGATTAAATTGTGATATAACCGATTAGGCAGTGTATTTAATTATCCATAGTAAAATAATTACTGCTCGATATGCTGGATTGAATTTGGTTTTTTTTTTTTCTGAGAGGGTGAAGTTGAAACATCGAACAGGGGTTTCCCCGTTGTTTAAAAATTGTTTTCGCTCATTTAAGGATCAGGCATAAGTGAACGTTTGGGGTAGGAAAATAAAAGGTAACGTAAGTCGATAGAGATTATCAAGGATCCTGAGCTTTTACGCGAACGAGTGAAAAAAATAGGTTAAAAAAAGCGTTGCTCATAAGATCAGTTGTCAACGATCTGTGCTTTCATCACTGTTTGATGAACGCATTTCATAGAAAGGCTCAAATTTTGTGTGCCCATTTATATTTATAGGTCGTTGCGAGGAGAACAGGTTCCAGTAAATGCATTTGTTTTATGTGACTTGTGTGCAAAATGTTTGACAGTGGCTGTACTTTGTGTATGCGCTTGCATTCTGCGTTATAGCGTGCGCTTTTGAGTTACTTCTATGAAGATGTGCAGAGCCGCTGCTTTCAAATGTTGCAAAGCTTGAGTCATGTTTTAGCGTTTTTGCAAAGATGTGCAATCCGGAAATGGAAGGGTGTTCGAGTGTCTTATGAATCATCGCAACGACCAGTTTATGGAACCAGCCGTAAGCGATTTGTCTTTTTTTTTTCAAGTTTCCCGCAGTTTTGCAGTTTTCTTTTTTTGCAAAGATATTGCGTAGTTTCTTTCTTTCTGTTCATTATGTAGCAAAAGATGACATCAAATGATAGTTTCATAATGAATGGAGCGCAGAATTTTTTTAGAGCTGTTATGTGCGCTTTTGCAGCGATTGCTTTTTATTACTATCGAAGCATGTGCACGCATTGTATTGTGTTGTATAACATTGTGTTAATGGCACTGTTGTAGACAGGTGTAAACGCTTTGGGCGTTAAAACGCGTCATATTTCAGTGTGCGCAAATGTTAGCTGAGCGTGCAGCGTTGATGGGACAGAATTTTCGTCTCTCACATCCCCTAGTGGACGGATGTGCGGTCGAGTTGGAGCTCTATAAGTGTGCTCCTCAGGCTCAGTTCGCCGCATCGCCCAACTTCCATTTGAGCTGGGTTCTGCTATGTCTCGAGAACGCGGCCCACTCGAAGGATGCAAAGTTCTCGGCGCAGTGCCAGCACGAGATGGTTGAGCACAGACGAATGATGATGAGCGAATTCAGAATGAGTCCCGAAGTCGTACTAACCTGTGGTCAGGTAAGCTACTGTAATAGCTTCTTCATTTTCTCGTCTCCATAAGCCCACGTTCAAAAGTTCGGTAAGCTGGAATGCGTTTGACTTTCGTTGAATCCGAAAAGTCGTAGCGAAGTGTGCGACTATAGTACTTATTAATTGCGAGAAATTTAGTAATAAATCCGTATCAGGTATTGTGTTTTGTCCTTGTGAGGGCCGATTCGTTAAGCTTAACAGTAATTAATTTGCTATTACGATGGGAATGGAGCGTTACAGATAGTGCAGTGAAATGGTAATCCACCATTTTCCTAATTGAATTTAATGTTAAGGACATCGATCGGTTCTGCAGTCCGAAGGGTGATATCGAGGGCGAGGGCAGAACTCTGCACTGTCTTATGAGTCATGCGCAGCAACGGTCAGATGGCCAGGCATTGACGCCGCAGTGCATGCAGGCACTAGTCACTATTGTCAAGGTCGGTTCAGCTGTTCATTTGGAATCGCTTTTCACTACTTAAGTGTTGGGGGCTAAATATGTACTGTCGTTGGAAGGATTTGCTGCTTCCCTTACTCCTTTCGAAAGCTGTGCTGCGTCGAAGGCTCATTGCATGGCGGTGTGACAAGGATCTGAGCTTCCAGTTTAGTCAATAATAGACGACCGTCTATGTGATTGTATCCAATGAATGTTTACGGTTGCTGCACTTCAAAGTTATTCGTATATCCTGCTCGCTAATGTGATACGGGCATCCTGGCCCTCTTTTTCTGAGCCATTACATCGTTAGAATTATATCCCCTTCGTTGGCTGGGTTGCCAACAGTTTTAGAGTCTTATGCGGCCAAAGAATCAGTGAAAATGTTCTCGCTAACGTAAAGTATCGATAACGTTGAGATAGTCCGCATATGCGTTTGTTTACGGGAAATTATGAGTTAATTCACAGCTTGACCATCAACCGTTGTCTTGCTGGTTTGTGTGATGTCGGTGTCAGAGTGCTGTTTTTTTGCAGTTTTGCTTGGTCGATAACAGGTACTAGGAGATGGGCATAGTTGCGAGGAATTATCGGTACTGATACACATAAGTGGTCAGTTCATATGAGGTACTCGATGGAAAAGGGCCATTGTTCGTAATAAGTATGTGGGAATCGTTCGTTGAATCGCTTCCTTTGAATGTGACTTTCTTTTCTGTTGGAACTGGCAGCGGAGGCGTGCCCGTGATCGCTTTCATTGATCGGGTGTTGTTTTCAGTTGGCAGATATCGGTTCGAACTACAAAGTGGACCGAGTTTTATATGCATCGTGCCAGAAACTGATTGATGGTATGCTTGATACTCGTTCAGTTTAATTAGTTGCGGGGAAGGGGGGAGAGGGGCTGTGCTCCTGTTCAAGGAAGGCGTACGTCGTATTGCATTCGGTAATGGTGGGACCTTGGCTAGAGAGATGCATGACTTCCTCAATGAACGACTCTCAGTGTGGCCTGCACCGGAGTCTGTTATTTTTGAAAGGGGTTGTCCCACACGATTTTCACCACAAAAGTCTTGAAGTGCGAATATTCAGTATTTCTGTTTTAAACCAGGTACTGTCCGAGAGCTTGAATCTAAAAATCATGGTCGATTTTGTAGTGAGCATGACTTTCTCTGACTTCTTTCCGGTCTTGAGTTGAGCTCTGTGATAATGCCGTTCGGATTTTTCTCCATACTTTAGAGGTTTTAATGTATGTGCTGTAGAACTAAGAGATCCGTTCTTTGTCACTTCTTTGAGAAAGATTCGTTACTATGAACAGTTTGGTTATTGTAAGCCGTTTGCTTTTTTTTGCAGCACATTTCTTTTCGAAAGCTTTTTATGTGGAATTGTGGGCAAAAATATTTATCTAATTAGTTTAGCTTTCCATCCTGAAAACGGGCTGTTCTATATGGCTCTGTTTTTCCGTCTTTCTCTTCCTCCCTGCATGTATTCCCCCGCTTGTCTGTATCGCAGTTGTGCTGTTATTTGCACTAGTATTTGTCTTCTTGCTCGAAGCTCACGGAAGAACAGAGCGCTGTTTGCTGTTACATCAGCTGACGAAAAGCGCAGCGAATCGTTAAGCGGTTATCTGTTGGAGAGCAAAGGAAGCAGAAAATATTCGATATGAATGTTGATTTCGAAAATCAGGATAGCTTAAATGGGATTGATTGAAAAGGAAATCGAACATGTTGGCATGCTTTTTTTTCTAGTTCAGGCGTATGCGAGTCCTCTTAGTTTCGTGGATTACTAAGACAGTGTAGAATTGGTACTGATTTTTGTGGTTGGCATTGTCCGCACGGAATCGTTTATTTAAAAGGACAGTTTTCAGCAACTGATCTTCTGTTCGCTCATTTCGGCAGTCACGGTTCTTTGATTTCGTTTTTGAGGTTCACTGCGACCTAAAGAACAATTTAAGGACCTTGTGCGATGGACGCACAATCAGAAGCGAGCACGCTGACTTGTTTAATGCGTCATATGGACACCGATATGCCTAAAGAATGTGAGCAGCGACTGCTTGAGGTTCAATACTTTATGGCCAGAGATTGGACACTCGACCCTGAGCTCTATCAAGCGTGCCACGAAGACGCTGTTCGCAAGTAAGTAGTCGCTTGCTCATTTTTGCCATTGTTAGCTGTGAGGCAGAGTTGTCTAGAAATCATTGGAGAATGCATTTTTTTTATTCTTTGAATTTTTGCACTCTCTCAACTATCGAAAATCTTCGTTTGAATTTTTATTTTTTATTTCTAGTACTCGACAGGATTTTTGCTTTTGAATCGTTTGCACTTTTTCTTCCTTTAACTAACTGTGGAAGGCCTTGTGTATGTGCCAGTTT
Source organism: Toxocara canis (assembly GCA_000803305.1). Taxonomy (NCBI): domain Eukaryota; kingdom Metazoa; phylum Nematoda; class Chromadorea; order Rhabditida; family Toxocaridae; genus Toxocara; species Toxocara canis. Next base: position 777,702 of record JPKZ01002646.1, on the reverse strand, counting down.
GCTGATCCGGTGACGAATGCGGGCAGCGAGCGTGTTTGCGGGTGTCAGCGCCTCCGTATGTGAGCGAATTTTCAGTACTTAATAGGTCAACACTGCAAAAGAGGCGGAATCTCATTCTGGGCTCCATGCCCCCATATTCGGCGACTTCTTGTTTAGTCCTAGTTTTCTATGTAGAAGTTCGTCTCGTAGTCGTCGCGTTGGGTAGAGGAGGGAAGGAAAGACGTTTTTTAAACTTTTTGCTTTCTATGAAATCGTGTTATATTTCTCTCCATCTTCCTCAGTTTTTATGTGCATGATTGGGAGGCACGTTTGTGACCTGAGTTCGTGAAATTCGTGAATTACATCTTCCACCGGGACAATTAAAGGTCGATTCTGAATGATGGTTGTGGCGAGGTTTTAGGTGTTCTGCCAACGAGCAGTGGCACTTGCAGAAGAACGTAGACAATCGGCCTGAGTCGGGCCCTATCGTGTTGGCATGTTTGTATCGCGCAGCCTACGACGAACAAAACTCGGTTAGCTCGTAGTTTTCTTGTTTTATTATATTTAACTTTTTCGTTGTGAAGGTGATTCGGGATTAGATCATTACGACACTGGTCTTCACAGGAACCAATGCCCTAGCTTTTATCTGAATAAGTACTGGGGGCTCTTGTTTGTCCGTACTCGAAAGAATGAACTAAAGGTGTAGTCGGCGAAAATTTTTTTTCTTGCACGGGTAGCTATTAGAGTTTCCTAAAGTGGCCGAACTGACATCGAAGTTTCAACAAAACACGAGGTCTTTGTTAACGCACGCTTAGTTTTTTTTTTCTCCTCCCGACTTAAGCGAGCTTTCTCGTACTTTCGGTTGTTTCGGTTTATGTGCATTCATTTGACGGAAGCGGATGTTGCGAGATCGACGTAACGGGCTGCTTTTTTTAACATTTGAAACGGTGAGGGCTCCAAAGTTTTCATCCTTTTACTGATTATGTGAGGAGGCAGGTGATTTGGTATGTTAGTGTTAATTTTGCTTGTTTAATCATCTTCCTTGCAAGCAGTAGGAGACGCTACTTCAGTTGAAACCGGAATGTGCAGCAAACGTGCGTCGCGTATTGAGAACGCGTGCCGTGCGTGTCAACTTGATTCCCGATATTGAAGATGCGTGCAGGGATGCACTTTCGGAGTATTGCTCGAACAACGTTAAACCGATGGAGGTGATTCTTTCACGTTTCTCAGCTCTTCCACCTACTTTAGGCAGGATACGTTTGAGATTGACAACGGAAGGTTCTGTGGAATTTGTTTTATTTTGCCGCTTGACTTAACGATTGTTACATTTCATTCATAGCAGTCCTTAGCATACTGCAAGTTCTTTGTTGATACATCTTTGTAGTTCGTTTTCTAGTTTTCTTTCGACTGCCAGCAACTTTTCGTATACGAGTGATTTTTCATGTAAATCAACTCTTTCATAGCCGCTTTTGCGAGATAAATTCATTTGGAGATGCACAAATTTTTTGAAAGAATTCTGCCTGGAATCTTTTCGTGCACTTAAGTTAGGTTTGCCCCAGAGTGATCAGTCTCGGTCAGTCTTGTCCACCATCTCAAGAAATCGTAAACGGCTTCGGCGTCGCCCTTATGTATTCTTACATATATTTTGCTGCTGATGGTGAACATGAATATATCCAAAGCCATTATTTCTGACCGCAGCAAAATTAACTGCTATAGCATTTGTTGCTGTAGAACAGTCGAGGATGACAGCGATCTCAGTTTGATGTTTTTTTCCTACAAAGTATGCGTTTTAGGTCAAATTTTTGCGCTTGTTCCTCGAACGTAACATTGCTGGCCACTTTTGCAATGGGCGGAAGTTCAGATTCAACGCCTACAGAAGTACTTGAACAGCTAAACCTACAGAGCAGTTGTGGTTTGACGTCAAGTTCGTGCGACCGAATTCTACGAGCGCGCACTGCTTCTCCTCATTTTTCGAATGCTCCTATAATGTTAGGGAAACGTTTTGTAATGCCATCATGGGCAACCGTAGAATGGAGGAGACACAGTGAAGGCAACACACTCACATTTATGGTTTCAATAAAAATGTGTTTGTCGTTTGAGGAGATGCGGTGTTTACAAGAACATTTCGAAGAGAAAGAATTTATGAGCAGACACAGGCGCTGCTATGAGGAGCTGAGCGAGTTCACGAAAATGGAGGCGAAGGATACGGCCCTAAACCGTGCACTCACCAAGGCCTGCAAACCAGTCATATCTACATACTGCTCGGTAATATTTAATCTTTGATCTTCCTAAATTCGTTTTTTTTTCCATTAATTTGAGGTTTTGATGATCTGAGATTCGTTGTGGAT
>JPKZ01002646.1:740313-752439 GCA_000803305.1 Toxocara canis | reverse complement strand
TCCCTCATCCCTTCCCATCCTCTCACCTCCCCCTTCCTTTTCGGGAAGCCCAAGCCGATCTGCATACTGTCCTGCGTTATATTTTGACTCTTTTACGGTCTGCATCTGGGTTTTAAACTTGCTGCATATATGTATATGCGTGAACGTGTGTCTCTGCATGCGATCAGCATGTCATGACTTTATTTCTTCAAATTTTGAGACAACTGCCTTTTCATATCCGCTAGTGAAGTCCTTCCAAAGTCTCACTAATTTTCATCGTTTTTCTAGGCTATCTGATTGTGTGTTTCAGCGATTTCTGTTGTTTCATTTCTGCTACTGGATGGAATTAATTGTATCAATATCGGCATAAGGGGTCTTCACTGTGATTTGAATGTCCCTTTTCGCCGTTATTAAATGGGGTCTGGAAATAGCAGCGTGGGAGAGGAGTATGTAAGTTCTGCGAAATTTTTTGTGGACCGAATGGAACAAAAATCGGCATTTATGGACTTATTGCGGCGCGACATTACCTGCCGTCATATCTGCCCCGCGTTTAGTTGCGATGAAAGTGGTGGGGGAGGGGAAGATGAGGTGGGAACATGAGAACTGTCATTTTAGCCGTGCTTGCGGACCAAATGGAAAGTTGCACACAGGCTTCCCACCGTGAATGGAACATTGCCGTCTATTCCAGCACCATACCTTGCCATCAAAATGTTCCTGGTTTTCTCTGTTCAGATACAGTTTCGTTCAAACGCATAGTCTTTGTCGATCGATGCTTGGGGTCAAGGGACATTTTGTGCGTTGGCATGCCATAGGTATTTTAGCGTGCTCTGCAAATTTGTGTTTATCGGTTTTAGGTGCGTGATTGTTGTGACATGATCGAGCAGATGCCCAATGAACAGACCAAATCGAAGCTGATTGAGAATTTACGGAATGTCACTGCTGGAAAGGTATGGTTTATGTGTGTTGAAATTAAGGAAATATGGGGCGAGGGGATGTTTGCTCAGCGTCAAAGCATACGGTTTTTGCGAAGAGTTTCCTTTTCCACTCTCTCTTTGATTCCGTTTTCGTTGAGGCACCGGCAGTGGCATACTTTGAGGCCGCGGGTGTTCGAGTCGGTCGTGGAAATTATTCCGTACATCGCCCACGCCAAACTAGGCAAGGGATGTCGCTGCTCATAGCCAGTTTCTGCGATAGAATGGCTGCCTTGATCTGCAAAAGCTAAAAATTAGGGGTAGGGAGAACGCTATTAAAAAGCAGCTGCTAGGTTCGAAGACTGGCGAGTGAGGCTTCGATGGTGGGTTTATGAATACGATATGGAATGCGATGTTGGCGAAGCAACGTGACTGGTCTGCGCGGGTGGCGCCAATACAGCACTGAACGCACCTGCTGAAGTAGTTAATGGGTTTCAAGTGTTCGGTAGCGTGCTTGAAAATACTTGTCTGAAGAGTGTTAACTTACGCCACAACTCGATTTACTCCTGCTGCTTTTTAAAGAACGAAAATGGTTTTGTAATGTTGCACTGAATAAGTTGCCTGCTTATATCTGAAAGCAGTGCGGTGTAAGCTCAGTTTGGCATTCGAAGCAGTTCACGCGTTCATAAAATAACTGTGAGCTTGAATGAGTATGGCAGAGTTGCTGTATAACGGGAGAATGCAGTGCCGGCAATGCTATTCCTAAAGTGGCCGTCGACCCGACCAGGGTTAACTGTTGCGTGGCATTAAAGACAGGGTAGCAACAAGCGTCTCGCCGTTATACCTGGCGTTCCCTATCCTCACCCAGTTACACGCAAAAGTATCGACAAAGCTGTTGCGGAGCACTTTCTGGTAATGGTTATTTGCAGGGAAGGGTGCGGAGGCATGTGTTTTTGCATTTGCAGCGAGTTATATCAGAATTAAAAATTGTGTAGTTTGTTTATAGATCTATGTAGAGGTGGAGCGAGCGCGTCTGACGAGTCGCTTGGTGAAGAAGCTGGAATCTGAAGGAAAGATTGACGAAGCGGCGGCAATGTTGCTTGAACTTCAAGTGGAAACCTACGGATCCATGGAGATGAAAGAGAAGGTCAGTTGTGAAGCTTTCGGCGCTGTAAGACCTTCGGTGCTTCATAGTCGGTATTTGATTTTTTCTTTGAAGAATGCTCTCTGAGCCTATCTGTAATCGAATAGTTTCGACTAACGCAGTTAGTTGTTGTTGTACAATGAGTGTCCGTTTTGTGCAGCGTTCTATTGACGGCAACAGTTAGGGCATCTGAATTAATGCACGCATTGTCGAGGTCAACAGCATTTGATCCACACCCACTGATTCCAACTTAGGCTAATTGGTGAGACTCGCTTTCGAAATGAGGAGTCGATTGTTTTTATTTTGAAGTAACTAATGCCTTATGCTATGAATTCGCAACAGACAATTTTGTTGCTCAAGACGGGATATCAAAACTTTGGTTTTTTTTTTCTGAATAGATCTCTTACTGCTGCCATCAAAAAATCGCGTTCTCACACAATATCTTCCTGTGCTGCTTCTGATGTCTCCACTTTTTTTCAATTTTTTCTTGCATACGCATTCTATACGCAGATCTTCCATAGAACGGAGACGGAACCGAAGCATTCGTTCATAAGCGGTTTTGGCAGTCATAATGAAAAGGGGTTCATTTCTTGCACATTACAGCTTTCATCTATGGATAAAAAAAATTGAGAACATCATAACTTATGAACCAAAGGTTCTAAAAAGGTAAGACTATATTTGAGTATTCCAGTGCAGGAGCGTAAATGGAAAATTTTTTCGCCTCTGCCCAAAAAAGTGATGAATGACCTTTCTGACGTTCCTTATAAAGAAATTTTTTTTCTGCCCTCTGCTAACATATTTTCTCTCATGCGAAGGGGTAAAGAAAAAGAACGGCAAATTTCTCCACTTTTGCCCAGAAATAGCTGGGTGACCCTTCTAATGTTACTCACAGAGAAAATTTTTAAGCTTTTCTTGTTAGCAGGTCTTCTCAGCCGAAGAGATTTTGCGTCATATATTGTGATTCCATCACTGAAGAATGCAGATTTAGCTGGCAACGTGGGCAAAAAGGCAAGCTGAAATTGTCATATTTATAAGCGACCAATGCTGGTCGAGGATTTTAGACCAGGACGGGCGAAGGAAACAGTAATTTTATGGGCTAAGGCGAGAGGTACTCTGAGGAAATTTGGAATTTTCAAATTAACATGAGCGTAACCAGTTGAAAATCCAGGAGAGACTTGGAAGCGAAAATCGTAAAATCATGTCCAAACGTTTATGTGCATTTTTAAAACTTCATTGCCGTATCTTGTTAAATGGCTCGGAGGCTACACTAGAGGGATGATAGGCTGGAATCGGTTGTTGTTGTGGACGTAACTATAAACGGTGACCGCGTGACTGTTTTGCACTGGAAATTGTTTTCCACATTTTTTTCGTTAGCTTAAGCCGTTGTTATCTTATGAGTGTTATACATGTAAGCAGAAGCGAAATCACAAGGTCACTTGGTCCTCTGACTGTGAGGTTTGGTACTTCATGATTCCAAGTTTAAGAGGTTCAAGCTAACTGACATTTTGGCAGGTACTGTTGATTAAGAGTTCAGTGTCTGAGCATTCTTTTTTCCTTTGCATCTTGGACAACCAAATGTTACTGCAAAGTTTGAAAGTACCGGATCGCATGCAGCTGCATGCGCGAGCTTTTGGCTAACAGGAAGGATAAAAAATTTTCGAATGGCGTTATGCCGCTTTAGCTCAATGATTTGTCGATTTGCCATCGAAATTTGTACGCGTTGGAAGGAGAGGCATACTGATGCTTTCCTGTTCATCTTGCATTCGAGTAGGATCCGATGTGTGTCACTGAAGTGCAAAACGACTAACATTTGTTTGATGTAGGTGGAGTTCCTGTTGGAGCAAATGCGTTTGTGTGTGCTGCGCAAGGATTTCGTACGAGAGTCGATTATTTGCAAGAAGATTTCCGTGCGATTCTTCGAGGATAAAAGTGAAGCGGTACGTTTTCTCATGGCTTTTTAGGGACTTATTTGATAGTTAATAGAGGTTCGTGTTACTGCTTGCTGCTTTAGATATTCTTAGATGTTAAAAACGCTAGCAGTTCCTTTGAGCCTTTCAGTTTTCTAAATGTCAAGATCGAAATAAACGTTGCTTTTTTTCATTACTTTTCATCTCGCGTGCTTTTCGCTCTAGGTTCATCTATGAGCTTAAAACCTTCCAAATTCCCGACTTGTTCACGGCTTCAACTTTCAAGTTCATCGGTCTTTCAAAATTTTTTTTCTCGGATACTCTCTTTTCGCATCATTTTTTTTTGAGGCTTCGCATCCTCTTCCTTCTCCCATGTGGTGAATGATGAAGGGGAATGAGCTCACATGTCTAGCTTTGTGCAAGAGCAGTTTGTAGTATTTAATACTTTTGCGTGTCATTTTGTGGGCGATGAATCGACTGTGCGCTGCGTTTCACATTCTTTGTTTGGTTTTATTTAACTTTACAGTTGTGATTATGTGAGGAGAAGAGTTGGGCTAATTTTCAGATACAGGAGCTGAAGCTAAAATATTACGATCTCATGATTAAGCTCGGTCTGAACGGTAACGCTTATCTTGATGTTTGCCGATACTATCGACAGGTTTACGACACACCGCGCATTCAGGCCGATCCTGAGAAAACAAAGCAGGTGAGTGCAGGTGCTCTTTAAATGATGAAGTGGAGCTGGCTTGCAAAGCAGAAAATTAGAGTTCGATTTCTTACGGTTGTCTGCATTTTTCGTTTCCCATTCGAACTTGAACTTTTGTTTTCTTTTTAATGAAAGTGTCAAAAATGTCCTAGTGATTTCTCATCGAAGCAGTCGAGCAGTCGACGGGTGCGCGCGTAAAATAGTGTAGACGTGGTAAAACAAGTGAAGTGAATGAAGTAAATCCTTTCTCTCTTCTTGGTCAGCCTAGAAAACATAATCAAGTTTTTCTTTTCGAATTTAAAGGTGAAATTACGTTTTTCAGCCGAAAAGCTATAAGTATTACTGTTGGTCTGTAGGATCGATACGAGTAAAGCATACAGCTAGGCCGTTGCTGTTTTCTGGTGGCTACTCGGAACGTGAGTCTAGGGGAGATGTAAAGGAGCAAGATAATGTGCAGTCTTTCCTTCCAAGATCCGCATTCTCCATTTTTTGACCCAAGAACTATTTAAAAAATGGCTTATGGAGAAGCGTTTTGGACATTGCTAAGTAGGTCCAGTCGAGTAGTATGGCAGTCAGCCAGAAATTTCGACGTAAGCATTGCCCGAAATTTGCTCACTGAAAATGCCTTAGAAGGACACTTATGGGAAACCATGAACAAGTTTCCGGGAAAGGTGGGCGCCTTTTCTGATGTTCTTACAAACTCTCCACCTACAGGCTCTCGCACCCCACAACTGGGCGGTAAATGACTTCGATGAAGTGCCATATATGTGCACGATAGTCGTTTGCTTTGGAATGTCCTGGAAGAAGTTTAGTGAGTTATGTTGAGGTGTTGAAATGTGTCGTACTGTATGTTTTGCTGTCTCCACACACAAACGAGCAATGGGATCTGCTACACCGTATCCATCAGATGAGGCAGCTTGAGCTGATTCCCGAATACAATTTATTGCTTGAGCTGTTTATCAACGAAGAGATCATTTTCTGGAAGGTCAGTGGTACTTTGTTTTTAAAAGTCGTTTATCCTTTTAGTTTTCATTAGTTGATGGAGTTTATGCATTTTGAATTCATCGCGTTCAGATTTGATTTTCTTTCACATGTCGTCTCTTTGAACTCAGTTTTCAGAATACCAGAAAGCAAATGAAAAATGGTACCCATCGAACTAGAAGAAAACGGCAAGAGGATGTGGAATCGACCGAAAGACGCTAAATCCATTCCAAAGGCGACGGAAATCTTAGCATTATCCCTTGTTGCAGTTTAAAATTCCACGTAAATTTTTGCCATTTTGCATGCCGATCAATATCAGAAAGCACGCAAACTCAGGGTTGGGACGTAAGAAAAAAATTGGAAATTTTCCACTGGCATGCAAAACGGCAAAAAATTCATGTGGGATTTTAAACACCAACAAGGGATAATGCTAAATTTTTCGTCGCCTTTGGAACAGGTTTAGCATCTTTCGTTTCTTTCCACATCCTTTTGCCGTTTTCTTCCAGTTCTATGGATACCATCGTTCATTTCAGCGCACTTTTGCGAGTCAGTTTCCTCAGTTTAGGAACTGAGGAAACTGACTCGCCTTAAAAAAAAAAGACTTCACAAAAACGAATTTTTCTTCCGGTGGCGTGCAAAACTCGGGTCAGTCTTTTTTGTGAGGTGGGGGGGGGGGGGGGAGAAGGGGCGGAGCGAGTTATACCCCTCCCTATGATCGCTGTGCTGTTTTTTTGTTCAGGGCTGCATTTTATAAGCTGATCCCGGTCTCCAGTTATGCAGTTAAATTAAATCCATTTTCTTTTCTTGTTTTTATTTATATTCTGTTGCGTAACATGACTCTTTGGCAAATTCAGATGCAACTCTGATGAAACTCTTGCAAGAGATGAACAAGAGCTTGTAACAGAGTAGAATGGAGGGAGTGATCATGGAATGAGAGGTTAAAAAATATAACGTATGAAATCAGTAATAAGTAGGGAATAATGAACGTGGATTGCCTGATTCGGGATATGTAAACATTATATCTTTTGTGCGAATCGAACTAAAAACCATAATGTTAAGGTAACATTTTGGTGCTCTTCATTCGTCGTTTCAGTGAAAATGTTGGCATTGTTTGTTGCTCGTCAAAGCATTTTTGCAAGCCGGAGAAATTTCATTGAAATCACCTTTCTGAATTCAAAAGAAAGTTTTCTTCATCAGTTAGAATTGGCTTGGAAGTCGAGGAGGTATCCATGTGAATCTGCTCGCTTTACGCCTTTTTTCTTCTCATGTGATATTTTAACTCATTCCACGGGAGTTCCATTAATTGCGTTTGTTGCTTCCTTTATCGAACAGGTTGAAAACTGCGGATTAGCGCGAATTGTTTTATACATGTATGGTTTGTAGCTTGGTTATGTATTGTGTAGCACGAACAGAATGTTATCGATTTGAACCGTGCTTAATTCTCAAATCATTCTCATCTCGGAAAGCTGCCAACTTTCCAAAGTGGTTAAAAACTTTCTCGTTGCCAGACCTCTAAATGGGAATTGGAACAAAAGAGAAAAGAACGCGAAAACTACATAAAGCGCCACCATCAGATATGGGTGAAGTAAACTCTTCACTGATTGATTGCAGGATACGATTTTGACAGGGTTCGAGGCATTACTGAGACGTGGTACAGCCACCAGCCCAGCCACGGACGTTTTTGAAACAACTGAAAACGGCAATAAGCGTTGGACTGACCTGCAGACTCGCGTCGGAGAACACGTATGTTTTTTTTTCTTTCCTCTCCTGTTCCGTTTGTTTCGTCCGTTTCTTATTGCGCTGCAGACCTGCTGTACTCATTGCGCCAGAATAGGAAAAGTTTCCGTCACGACCACCTCATTTGTTATGCTATGGGAAACGATGGAAAACGCGTGGGCATGTAATCGAGGGCAGCTGTTTAGAGGAAGCTTCATGGAGAACTTCACGTTTTATAAAGAACAGAAGTTTGCAGAACATGCGCATGGTCGCGAAGTATTATACACAGATAACGTTCGATCGAATGGCTGAGCTGCTTGACTATCGCGTTGAAGTAAGTTTGTTTTATCGTTTTTATGCCAAGGATTCTGGCATCGCTGGATGAACTGACAACCTCTGGTTGATATTCACCCATTCGCCCCGTTTAGGTTTAAATAACCACGGAGAACAATTGCAGCGAAGTTGTTTGAATATGTGACGTTCTGTGCGCTGGTCACCGGCCTCCCTGGCCTCGTCAGGCTACGATGCTTGAGACGTCGGCTTCGTATTGTCAGCTAATGATTTGCCACCCACCGCTTTATCCACATTTGTATATGCCAGTGTAGACCGGGTTCGTTTTCGATCCCAGCTGGAACAATGGTGGCATTTTAAGGAGATGGAGAAGTTCCTCTGCAATATGATAGTGACGGGTGCTATTCCGGACGCGAAGATACATCGGCCACTGCGGGTTGTGAACCTGCGTGCTAGGAAGGCAAACATCGAGCAGCTGGACCAGTGGGCTAGTTCCGTGCGCAAGCTTACAGACATACTCAACAAGGTATCTTTTCGAGCTGATTTTGTTGCTTTGGCGCCACCCACAATGAGAAGGGGGAGGAGGAGAGAGATTATCAACATGTTTCCTAAAAAATTAGCGTTGAATGCGAAAGAAGCCACTGAAGAACATTGCGAGGACTGGTGTAAGTGGAGAACTATTTGACGCTTCGTACGAGAGCATCTTATGTGGACGCTAGAGGATGCAGGTTAGGAGCGTTTAAACAAGTGAGGTCATTTCTTAGCAGAATTCATCATCGTTAATAGCACTGTTGGTATGAGGGCAGTCTGCGGATCAAAAGCAGTGGCAAAATATGCTTGCAGAGTGTAAACACTTCAACTGAATCATTCAATCAGATGGTCATGTTTGATAGTGAGTGAAAAAGTTGATCGTAGGTGAGGTTGGAGTTTGAGATTCCTTGTTTTCTGGTCGTTCAAATGGTCAAAAACTTAAGCGAGTTTCTATCTGATTTTTTGATGCAGCGCAACGCAACGTTCGATTTAAGAATTTTTTATAGAAGCCTGTGTTTCTGACCGAATAATATATTGTTTTCATCTCCGTTCTTCGCAATCTCCGAAAATTTTTGTGGGTGATCGTTTCAGACGAAACTTGGGGATTACGGATTTGCGGGCTAATTTTTACTGATCAGCACTTGGGTCAGAATTTTATTAATCACAGTTTTTGAGCCTAGAGAGGTTGTGAGCAATACAAGTAATTTAAATGACGTGCAGATGCTAAAAGCGCTCGCACGTGTGAAAAATTACTCATTCTAGCAATTTTTCTTGAAAATTTTTCGAAATTTCGGATACCTCCCTGTTCCTGCTGACCTGCGAGCTGTGGGTCGCTTCTGGAAAATCCGTAAGTTTATCAGTAACTTCCCAATTGGGGGGAGAGGGTTGCCCATGCCTGCTAGCGTTTCTGGCTCGTACTGAGAATTAGGGGCTTTTTGTATGGCTATGCACAGGCACCGTTTACAATGGCGGCTGGTTTGTCCAACGTGGGAGTCGACCGGTAATTTAACCGAAGCGTCTTCTGTGGTATTTGAGTCAGTCGTGACTTTTTATAGCTTAGGAAATCAGTGATTGCCAAAGATTCTGAATATTCCGACTCAAACTGCATCTTATCGGACCTTAAATAAGTTTGTTGTTTTGTCTGCTGGAGGAAAAAGTAACCGCTGTAGAAAGTGGCCATGTGCTGAGTAAAACAAGTTTAGCTTAAAAGGGATTCACCAGCTGTTGGGCGACTGCTAAGCCGTGGCGCATGCTTTCTGGCTGAGCGCTGTTTGCTTCCAGTACTTCTAGCAGGCGCATGTGATTTTGCAGGTTTCGCATTTGATTTTGAAAGAAGAAATGGTTCATCGCCACTTGGATGCGAAGATTGGATCGCCATCCCAGTGATCCAATCTATTATTTTTGTTTCATTGTCGTAATTGCGCAAGAAATGTTTTGGTAGGTTCGAGATTGCGAAACTGAGTGTTTTGTGTTAACGGCTTGTTGATGGAGAGCAGTCAGACATTCCGGCTAAACAGGGACAGTGATGTCCGGGCGGGTGAAATGGTCTTTTTTTGCAACGTTCATCAAACCTTGCTATATCATCGTGGAACCTATGTTCGACCACATCACAGAACTAGGCAGACCACACAAGCTCATATGTTCTTCTTCCCCTTTTGCTCGATGTTTTATGTGGAGTGGAAGTACAACTTTAAGCAGCGTTGCAGGCAAAACACATGTTTCTGAATGAAGCTGCTTCTGACTGGTCGAGTGAGCGAAGGTCATTGCTGACCAGCATTCGCATACAGCATTATTTTATAATGCACATTTGTTCACTGGATATATGCATGGATGGCAGTTTGGTGCATGGACAAACTAAAGTACTTCCCGGGGAATAATTCGTATATTTGTGAAATGGTTTTGCCTGTGTGAGGAGTCTGTGCCGCAGTGCAAATCACAGGTTCATTTTAAGTGTGGGAACTATACGGTACAGCTTCGCTATTTGTGCACCAATGATGTTTTGTGGTGCCGCCGTCAGTTGGAGTTGTCCTATTGAGTTTTTTTCGATGTTCTGTTCATCCTCATAAAAATGGAATACTGCAATCATTTGTCGTATTGCTTGCCAGAAAGTTGCGCGTTAACATATCAACAAACGTGTTGCTTGAAAAAGACTACCGATATCTGATTATGATTTGAAAAGTTGAAAGCGAAACAACATGGCTGCAAGTAGTGGTGACCGTGCCCCCACATCTGTGTCCCCCAACTTGTTTCCTCATCGTAAAGGAGGTTGCGATCGGGGTGCTTGCCAGGACCTCGCGCCCTGGTTCCGTGGAACGAACACAGCAACTGCTTTGGGAATTCCATTGTGTTGCTCGACCACACCCTACAGGCTAGAATTGCTACCATTTGATTTCCACGGCGGGCAGCAGCGGTTGGAGATCAGTGGGGAGATGGGGACAAATGCACTGGGTTGGCATCGATCGCAGTCTGAGTGCGAAATGCGAGTAATGAGAACGTGAGGCATTAGCGTAGGTAAGCGGGTAACTTTTGCATATACTAAGAATTTATACATCGTCCTTGTTACTTGTGGGTTTGGCAGAAGTAAGGAAGAGCATAACATCCGTAATTCTGTACGGTGCACATGCCCGACCCTCGCCGCTGCGGCCGTTACCGGTGCGATCGTCACCTCATCACCACCACGCAAATGATTGAGTTACAAGGCAGGGTATGGTGAAGTCTATTCTTGAGGTCACTGATTGGTGTAGAGGCGTACTGACGTGTCCATACATGTTCGTATTATGTGCGAAACGGTCGTTTTGCTGTAAAGGTCAGATTACCGAGCTTACTTGAACATGAACAGAGGGGAAGGATGGAGCGTGTTACCAGTCTCTCAAAAACGAGCTGAAGATACGGCCGGCCGTAGCAGTGCAGTGTTCCAAGATGTTGTTGAAAGGGGAGCGGTTAGCTCGCCGGCCGGACAATATTTCGGGGTGGGGGAGAGGGGAAGCGGAGGGAAGGGGGAATATAGGTGAGGGAGGGAAAGGGGCCATTTGTTTATGTCGAGGGACAGGACCTTCCATCGCGTCCCAAGCCATGCCTCAGAGCGAAGCCATACGATGCATCCAGGTGCACACAAGCTGTTGTACCGTTTCTCTCCTTTTTCCTCGATACATTCCACGATTCGCCTTGAACGAAAATTTTCGTAAGACGAATTCGTCCATTGAACGGAAAATGTAGAAAGGTGGATTTGTCGCAAACGCAGGTTACTGCCAGCCATGAAGGGTTGGGTACCACGGGCACATTGCTCGACAGAACATTCGGTGAACAAGTTGCGCATGAAGCGCTTTCCTCAACTTTCGAGCACAAGCAGTAATGTGATGATCGTCGACTCGTTCCTGATTCTCACTTTCATTTCATTTCGTCGAAGTTACTGTTACAGTTACGTGTGCTTACTTTGTTTAAAATCCGAGATGAGTGTAGTGGTTTGCTTCGCACTTCTCTTCCTTTCGTTCATTTCCTCGTTTCTTTTCTTTTTCACCCCTTCATCGCCTTTTGCAGTTTTCGTCGTTTTATTTCTTAATTAGAATAAAGATCTTGCTGCACTCGGTACATGTCCCAGCCAGCTAATCTTAAGATTGGCTAAAAGCCGCCGCAATATCGGAACAGCCCGTGCAACAAGAAGATAACATGGCTGTACGGCGTTTGCAACATCGTTGGAATTGAGGATCATTCCGACATGTGCAACATCGCCCCATTTTCGACATGCAACGATTGTGTGTGGTCTAATGTCGAGTTGTTATGGAGCTGCTCCATCAAATTGAAAACTCAATGGGATTGTCGGTTTACGGTAGGTTTGTTGCTAACGTGCTGTACAAACCCATTCAATGATTGCAGCTAAATCCTGGACATTGCTGTTTTCAGGATTTGTTTGGGTGGTTGTCGGTGGTGGGTGAGGTGGTTATTTGGAGCAAGTGGATGGGG
>JPKZ01002646.1:711041-726407 GCA_000803305.1 Toxocara canis | reverse complement strand
GTAGCAGGGGGGGGGGGGGGGGGGGGGGAGCGGGGTGGTTGCTCACGCTTTTGAAAACTCATTTTCCGATGTCCTACATATACTTCTTTCCTATAACTCTATGTTCTTTCAAATGTCCCAAATCGAATCTCTCTTCGGCTGATGTTACGCTTATCGTTAAAATGATACATATCGAATTGTGCTTTTATTTATTTGTATGAAAAGAGTTCTCACGAATGTAATTTTTTATCCTTTTACTGACGGAGCTGCTGCGCCACCAAATAGATGAACGGCAGAGTTTTTTGGTCATATTGACAGTTTGCTTTCAGTCAGTTCTCATTCGCTGTTCTTTCCGACCAGATGCTAATTAAAGGTGAAATCGGGGGTGAAGTCATCTCCTCAGCTCACCCCCTAACTTTTTAGGGGGTGAAGTCGTTTACGGCAGAATAGGAAATTTCTCCAAGCCTGTGTTTACATGTGTATGTGCAAATTTTAGGGTTGGGTTTTGCAGAGGCTGAGCGGCTCTATCAGTCCTTCATGTGGAGCTTTTTCTCTCGTAATGCCGATGTGATGCCCTCAGAGGCGTTGAAGGCGTTACGCCGCCTGGGAGGTTTTACGGATATGGATTTTGGTTACTGGCGGTTATCGATGGGAGATGTGGGCACTCGATGGCAGGGGATGGCTATCTTCTGCGCTTTATCCGACATCAGCCCTTTGTGCGCGAGATGCCGTGTTTTCGTCAGGTGAGCTTTTCCTCTCATTACTCAGAGCTTTGTTTTAACTGGTCACTTTATCGAGCTTTTGAGTTGCCTTTTGGAATTACCACTTGCTGACTTTCAGCCTAGGAATTAAGAGAGACAGGGAATTGCAAATGAGCCTGAAACGGTCGGACATTTCCCTCTCTCTGCCTCCTCTTCCTCCCCCCCACCTCCCCACTCCCTCAATCAGGCGGTAGTCTCTGGCAAATAAGGTTCGACACAGTCGCATATCTGATTATATGTGGTTCGAAAAGTTACAGTACCGTGGTTTTGCATAACCGACAGCAGGGTTTATTTCCTGCGCAAGTGTACCATTTATGAAAAAGTGCGCTGATGAGCCGATGGTTAGGCTAGCACAGTAATTCGGTTTTTCTGCAGCATAAGGCATCTGCTTTGTCTAATGCGGTGTCCACTAGGATCGATAAGGGAGTAAGTTTTGTGCGTGGCTGTTCATATAAGTTTCGCTGTTTTCAGGCGAGAGGAAGATTTGGTACGTTTACTTGGCAAAGTGTGCGATGAAAGGAGATAGCAGTGAAATCTTTGAGTTAATGTCGTTTTCTGACGGGACTGAAAAGGTGCTCCATTGCGTAGGGCTAACAGCTCGCGATCGTTCGTCTTGGAACTTGTAATAGAAGAAGGATAGGCGGATTGCTTCTGCATTTCTCACTTTTTTTTGCGCTGTTTCAAATGAGACCATTGTTGAAGTTGGTGCGATTCATTCCTTTGCATTAATGCCCTTTTAGAGGTTTCTCATTGCAGCCAACTGCGAACTATTGCACTTTCCGACGCGGAAACATTTCAATTACTTTCGGACAGAAAATTAACACAGCTGCACCATGATACGTGAACTGACTTGTACATACGCGTGTTAGTATTTTTCCCTCTCAAACATAGCTATATTAGATACTCATTGCGAGGGTGGGGTGTGTTTGTTGAGGAATCATTAGCTGAACTCGGCAATAAATTGTTGAGTTGTCATGAAAGCTAGTAAGCAGAAGGCTGATGACAGTGCATGAAAAAAGGCTGGTAACAGTGCATGAAGGCTGGCAGCTGTGCTGGTAAGCAGCCGAAGAGCATTCGCAGTTTACAATATGCTTCGTTTGCGTAGTTGCTTCATTTGAAGTGCGTTCTGCGGTGCGTTCTTGTGCGATGCATGTGTGCAGTGTATCGGCGCAAGGGTTTTCAAATGATCGCCCCAGTAGGTGTGAGTAGGGACGATTTAGGAGTGAATTATGGTCGAACCGTTCTTTGAACTGAGCGCATAAACAGAGTGAGCACTTTTTTTTCCAAAACCACAGTAATTTCCCAGATAATCGATGAGCACATTGTCGTTTAAAATTAAAATGCTCTGGCGCTGGTGCACAACATGTGCTGTGTGTTTCTTTGTGGTTATTATTTTCCTCTACATCGTAATTCCTTGGTTATAAGCCCTGTCCATAAATTTGGAGCTTCATGTGAGCGGGAAACTCCATTCGTAAATATACGCAGCCCAGCAGGGTTTATATTTTATCGCAGAAATTCTCTATGCGCATACTTAAGCGGATAAGCGCTCTTGTGTTTATAAAATGCACAGGTATTAGTGCATTCGTATTTTAAGTGAACGGGCCGCTCGTTAAACTGATGGAGTTTTTCCGCACTTTTGTAAATTTGCATTTGCAAAGCACGTCGTCTGTGCGTACGCTTATATCTATCAGCCTCGTAGCTCGAATTCGTAACCTGCTTAAGCTAGATTTCAGATATGATTTAGTGCATATGTGTCATCTTGTTAACCGCCGTCAACGCAGTACATCAACGTTGAGAGGGGTTACACGCATGATGGGATGACTAAAATTTGACATCTTTAAGAGTTTCTTTAAACAACCGATCGAGGTGAAGAAAGCATGAAAGGAAACGTTGATAAGAAGTTTACTGGAGCCGAGAAAAATTCTCCGTAGTGGCTGTTTTGGATCGGTGAAGCGACATCGTAATGAACCTTTCGTTAAACGTAAGCTTTCAGATTATTTAGGATCTGCAGCCGTGGCGGCATAAGGTACCATGTAAACGAAGTTGCATATTATGTGAAACGGAAACGAACTACTTCAACCGCAACGTGGTGATATGGGATTAATGCCCAGATGGAAATTGAAGATTGACCAACGTACCGGATAACGGGTTTTCATTCAGTGCACACTCAGAGACTGTAGAAAAAATAGGAGTTTTCTTGTTCAGACTCGATCGCTTAACTTTTGCCGTACTTTTGGAACTCCCAGACAATCACAGATTCGCATTCCCGACCACTCCCGTACGCAAGCGAAGGGAAATTGCCTTGCTTGCGGCACGAAATAAAGGCATAACGCGTTTTACGGTAGTGACGGTAAAGACGTGGCTGAAAATAACGTGAATAGCTGATATAAGTGTAACTGAATAAATCCAGCTAACAATGACGTATTTTGGTTGGCTGTAATTTTGCCCGTAAGGCGTCAAATGCGGCGCCAGTTAATCGCGCGTTAAAGAATCAAATGCGAGCGGGGCCACCAGAAGGGGTGCATCGCATGCTTCGTCTTCTCTTCCTTTCACTGCACCTGTTTCACCGATGTACTGCGCTCTTTGATTGTTGATTCTGTTTGTTCATTTTAACATTTGTTATTTATTATTCGATTGCGTTTGGACGATGAATGGGTACTCGAACAGCTAAGACGCGTCTGCCTCCCAGCTTCGATCCTCCGTTCGTCACTGCAGCTCGTTAGGTGATGAGGCTAATAAAAAAATGGTATGCTCTGAAATGAGTTTGACTGCACTGCAGTAGGGTATGAAATTGAACGTGCATCTGTCGTTGTTTTACGATCAGTGCGCGTTCGCTATACTGCAGATAAATGTTCCAACGCGCCTACTCTATTATCCGAAATAAACTTCGACATCATTCATCACTTCAGTTCGATTTATTAGTAAGCAAATTGAAGGCCGTTTCTAGTTCTATTATACTTTACTGCTTAGTATCGTTCGCATAAAACGCTGTATAATACCTCCGCGTGTTCTATATAAAATAATCATACTTTATGAAAACCTCCTTAGTGTTTCATCGTGACATGAAATGGTTGACGAACTTTCGATTGAAGTAGGTGGAAAGAATTGTGACAGTGAGGGACATTGAGGGGGTAAAGAATGGGGCGAGGAATACACAGTCGGGATGCTGCAATGAGGAGCGACGTCGATCACATTAGCGTGTCAATCGGCCAATACGAGAGTGCAACGATGATGCTGATTTTGAACGGGATACCATTGAGTGCCCACTCTGTGTGTGTGTTTGTGTTTGCGGGTATGGCTGGCACATGGATGTAGGCGCACATGCATATCGATCCCTCGTAGAGGGTGCCAATGTAAGCGCACTCGACCATCGACCGCCTCATGCGGCGTGCCATTCTTTCAACATCTGTTCTTCTAGGTTTCATTTTTCCTTACATTCTTTCTTCATTTATTCGTAACCGCTCGCTCCATTCTACGTTTGATGCGCATTCGCTCGTGATAGCTTTGTTGTGTGTTACCGTTTGATCTCAGGTCTTGTTAGGTATATTGTTTTGCTTTTCCTTTTCGTCTGTTCCTGTTCTTTACTTAAAGTTCTTTCAGAGCATTCATTTATCTTGTGTTTGCCTTTACTTTCTTATTTTGACGTCCTAAAATTTGATATGAAGTCATCCGACTTGCTGAATATACTTCTATGCTGCTTTGTTCCTTTTAAGGAAGCGATTTATTGGTAATAGTTAGTAAAAGTTGTCTTTTCGGACGCTTGCTTTGTTTATTTCACTGTCTGCGTGTACATCTCTCACATCCCATTACGCTGCCATAGAAAGAGTGCAACGGTGAAGTGTTGGTAACATTGCTCTCCTACCGCTTTTATTTTATATATGGTCGACATATTAGTGGTAGTTAGTTAAAGACTTACTAGTGAGAGTTGTTCAACTGGTTGTGAGAAGTGCTTCCGGTTGAGCGAACTGCGCTTTTGACGGCACGTTTTGTTTGCTTCTTATCAAGTTAATGTCACCAAATTGAGCTGTTGTCTCATGCATTGACGTAGAGGGTTCCATGTTCGTCTCACTGGAACTATATATTAATCGGGAATTTCTCAAGTTCGATGAATCCAGCAAGCCTTCATTTGTTACGACTGATCAAGAAATAGACAGCATATTCTAAACTTATAGCCCTTCTCGTTACCGTCGAAGGGCGACGAATAAACAATAAACAAATGACAGCTTGCATATGGCTGTAGTCGACTGATATGTGCAAATCTGTTAAGCAGTGCTCACTAGCACGCATTGCATGGTGTGTGGAGGATATTCGCTAGGTAGTTGTATCAAAATCGTTAGTTGTTATTTTAAAGTTGCTCTAAAGAAAGATACGCAAACTTGCATTTGGCTTGCTTTTACGATTGTAGTCGTCTTCCATTATTCTCGTTGTCAAATTAATTCTATTAATATAAATGCGGGAACGGTGTATTCGTTTCCTACCTGGGGGGGGGGGGGGGAGCGGGGTGGTTGCTCACGCTTTTGAAAACTCATTTTCCGATGTCCTACATATACTTCTTTCCTATAACTCTATGTTCTTTCAAATGTCCCAAATCGAATCTCTCTTCGGCTGATGTTACGCTTATCGTTAAAATGATACATATCGAATTGTGCTTTTATTTATTTGTATGAAAAGAGTTCTCACGAATGTAATTTTTTATCCTTTTACTGACGGAGCTGCTGCGCCACCAAATAGATGAACGGCAGAGTTTTTTGGTCATATTGACAGTTTGCTTTCAGTCAGTTCTCATTCGCTGTTCTTTCCGACCAGATGCTAATTAAAGGTGAAATCGGGGGTGAAGTCATCTCCTCAGCTCACCCCCTAACTTTTTAGGGGGTGAAGTCGTTTACGGCAGAATAGGAAATTTCTCCAAGCCTGTGTTTACATGTGTATGTGTAAATTTTAGGGTTGGGTTTTGCAGAGGCTGAGCGGCTCTATCAGTGCCTTCATGTGAGCTTTTTCTCTCGTAATGCCGATGTGATGCCCTCAGAGGCGTTGAAGGCGTTACGCCGCCTGGGAGGTTTTACGGATATGGATTTTGGTTACTGGCGGTTATCGATGGGAGATGTGGGCACTCGATGGCAGGGGATGGCTATCTTCTGCGCTTTATCCGACATCAGCCCTTTGTGCGCGAGATGCCGTGTTTTCGTCAGGTGAGCTTTTCCTCTCATTACTCAGAGCTTTGTTTTAACTGGTCACTTTATCGAGCTTTTGAGTTGCCTTTTGGAATTACCACTTGCTGACTTTCAGCCTAGGAATTAAGAGAGACAGGGAATTGCAAATGAGCCTGAAACGGTCGGACATTTCCCTCTCTCTGCCTCCTCTTCCTCCCCCCCACCTCCCCACTCCCTCAATCAGGCGGTAGTCTCTGGCAAATAAGGTTCGACACAGTCGCATATCTGATTATATGTGGTTCGAAAAGTTACAGTACCGTGGTTTTGCATAACCGACAGCAGGGTTTATTTCCTGCGCAAGTGTACCATTTATGAAAAAGTGCGCTGATGAGCCGATGGTTAGGCTAGCACAGTAATTCGGTTTTTCTGCAGCATAAGGCATCTGCTTTGTCTAATGCGGTGTCCACTAGGATCGATAAGGGAGTAAGTTTTGTGCGTGGCTGTTCATATAAGTTTCGCTGTTTTCAGGCGAGAGGAAGATTTGGTACGTTTACTTGGCAAAGTGTGCGATGAAAGGAGATAGCAGTGAAATCTTTGAGTTAATGTCGTTTTCTGACGGGACTGAAAAGGTGCTCCATTGCGTAGGGCTAACAGCTCGCGATCGTTCGTCTTGGAACTTGTAATAGAAGAAGGATAGGCGGATTGCTTCTGCATTTCTCACTTTTTTTTGCGCTGTTTCAAATGAGACCATTGTTGAAGTTGGTGCGATTCATTCCTTTGCATTAATGCCCTTTTAGAGGTTTCTCATTGCAGCCAACTGCGAACTATTGCACTTTCCGACGCGGAAACATTTCAATTACTTTCGGACAGAAAATTAACACAGCTGCACCATGATACGTGAACTGACTTGTACATACGCGTGTTAGTATTTTTCCCTCTCAAACATAGCTATATTAGATACTCATTGCGAGGGTGGGGTGTGTTTGTTGAGGAATCATTAGCTGAACTCGGCAATAAATTGTTGAGTTGTCATGAAAGCTAGTAAGCAGAAGGCTGATGACAGTGCATGAAAAAAGGCTGGTAACAGTGCATGAAGGCTGGCAGCTGTGCTGGTAAGCAGCCGAAGAGCATTCGCAGTTTACAATATGCTTCGTTTGCGTAGTTGCTTCATTTGAAGTGCGTTCTGCGGTGCGTTCTTGTGCGATGCATGTGTGCAGTGTATCGGCGCAAGGGTTTTCAAATGATCGCCCCAGTAGGTGTGAGTAGGGACGATTTAGGAGTGAATTATGGTCGAACCGTTCTTTGAACTGAGCGCATAAACAGAGTGAGCACTTTTTTTTCCAAAACCACAGTAATTTCCCAGATAATCGATGAGCACATTGTCGTTTAAAATTAAAATGCTCTGGCGCTGGTGCACAACATGTGCTGTGTGTTTCTTTGTGGTTATTATTTTCCTCTACATCGTAATTCCTTGGTTATAAGCCCTGTCCATAAATTTGGAGCTTCATGTGAGCGGGAAACTCCATTCGTAAATATACGCAGCCCAGCAGGGTTTATATTTTATCGCAGAAATTCTCTATGCGCATACTTAAGCGGATAAGCGCTCTTGCGTTTATAAAATGCACAGGTATTAGTGCATTCGTATTTTAAGTGAACGGGCCGCTCGTTAAACTGATGGAGTTTTTCCGCACTTTTGTAAATTTGCATTTGCAAAGCACGTCGTCTGTGCGTACGCTTATATCTATCAGCCTCGTAGCTCGAATTCGTAACCTGCTTAAGCTAGATTTCAGATATGATTTAGTGCATATGTGTCATCTTGTTAACCGCCGTCAACGCAGTACATCAACGTTGAGAGGGGTTACACGCATGATGGGATGACTAAAATTTGACATCTTTAAGAGTTTCTTTAAACAACCGATCGAGGTGAAGAAAGCATGAAAGGAAACGTTGATAAGAAGTTTACTGGAGCCGAGAAAAATTCTCCGTAGTGGCTGTTTTGGATCGGTGAAGCGACATCGTAATGAACCTTTCGTTAAACGTAAGCTTTCAGATTATTTAGGATCTGCAGCCGTGGCGGCATAAGGTACCATGTAAACGAAGTTGCATATTATGTGAAACGGAAACGAACTACTTCAACCGCAACGTGGTGATATGGGATTAATGCCCAGATGGAAATTGAAGATTGACCAACGTACCGGATAACGGGTTTTCATTCAGTGCACACTCAGAGACTGTAGAAAAAATAGGAGTTTTCTTGTTCAGACTCGATCGCTTAACTTTTGCCGTACTTTTGGAACTCCCAGACAATCACAGATTCGCATTCCCGACCACTCCCGTACGCAAGCGAAGGGAAATTGCCTTGCTTGCGGCACGAAATAAAGGCATAACGCGTTTTACGGTAGTGACGGTAAAGACGTGGCTGAAAATAACGTGAATAGCTGATATAAGTGTAACTGAATAAATCCAGCTAACAATGACGTATTTTGGTTGGCTGTAATTTTGCCCGTAAGGCGTCAAATGCGGCGCCAGTTAATCGCGCGTTAAAGAAGCAAATGCGAGCGGGGCCACCAGAAGGGGTGCATCGCATGCTTCGTCTTCTCTTCCTTTCACTGCACCTGTTTCACCGATGTACTGCGCTCTTTGATTGTTGATTCTGTTTGTTCATTTGGAACTCCCAGACAATCACAGATTCGCATTCCCGACCACTCCCGTACGCAAGCGAAGGGAAATTGCCTTGCTTGCGGCACGAAATAAAGGCATAACGCGTTTTACGGTAGTGACGGTAAAGACGTGGCTGAAAATAACGTGAATAGCTGATATAAGTGTAACTGAATAAATCCAGCTAACAATGACGTATTTTGGTTGGCTGTAATTTTGCCCGTAAGGCGTCAAATGCGGCGCCAGTTAATCGCGCGTTAAAGAATCAAATGCGAGCGGGGCCACCAGAAGGGTGCATCGCATGCTTCGTCTTCTCTTCCGTTCACTGCACCTGTTTCACCGATGTACTGCGCTCTTTGATTGTTGATTCTGTTTGTTCATTTTAACATTTGTTATTTATTATTCGATTGCGTTTGGACGATGAATGGGTACTCGAACAGCTAAGACGCGTCTGCCTCCCAGCTTCGATCCTCCCTTCGTCACTGCAGCTCGTTAGGTGATGAGGCTAATAAAAAAATGGTATGCTCTGAAATGAGTTTGACTGCACTGCAGTAGGGTATGAAATTGAACGTGCATCTGTCGTTGTTTTACGATCAGTGCGCGTTCGCTATACTGCAGATAAATGTTCCAACGCGCCTACTCTATTATCCGAAATAAACTTCGACATCATTCATCACTTCAGTTCGATTTATTAGTAAGCAAATTGAAGGCCGTTTCTAGTTCTATTATACTTTACTGCTTAGTATCGTTCGCATAAAACGCTGTATAATACCTCCGCGTGTTCTATATAAAATAATCATACTTTATGAAAACCTCCTTAGTGTTTCATCGTGACATGAAATGGTTGACGAACTTTCGATTGAAGTAGGTGGAAAGAATTGTGACAGTGAGGGACATTGAGGGGGTAAAGAATGGGGCGAGGAATACACAGTCGGGATGCTGCAATGAGGAGCGACGTCGATCACATTAGCGTGTCAATCGGCCAATACGAGAGTGCAACGATGATGCTGATTTTGAACGGGATACCATTGAGTGCCCACTCTGTGTGTGTGTTTGTGTTTGCGGGTATGGCTGGCACATGGATGTAGGCGCACATGCATATCGATCCCTCGTAGAGGGTGCCAATGTAAGCGCACTCGACCATCGACCGCCTCATGCGGCGTGCCATTCTTTCAACATCTGTTCTTCTAGGTTTCATTTTTCCTTACATTCTTTCTTCATTTATTCGTAACCGCTCGCTCCATTCTACGTTTGATGCGCATTCGCTCGTGATAGCTTTGTTGTGTGTTACCGTTTGATCTCAGGTCTTGTTAGGTATATTGTTTTGCTTTTCCTTTTCGTCTGTTCCTGTTCTTTACTTAAAGTTCTTTCAGAGCATTCATTTATCTTGTGTTTGCCTTTACTTTCTTATTTTGACGTCCTAAAATTTGATATGAAGTCATCCGACTTGCTGAATATACTTCTATGCTGCTTTGTTCCTTTTAAGGAAGCGATTTATTGGTAATAGTTAGTAAAAGTTGTCTTTTCGGACGCTTGCTTTGTTTATTTCACTGTCTGCGTGTACATCTCTCACATCCCATTACGCTGCCATAGAAAGAGTGCAACGGTGAAGTGTTGGTAACATTGCTCTCCTACCGCTTTTATTTTATATATGGTCGACATATTAGTGGTAGTTAGTTAAAGACTTACTAGTGAGAGTTGTTCAACTGGTTGTGAGAAGTGCTTCCGGTTGAGCGAACTGCGCTTTTGACGGCACGTTTTGTTTGCTTCTTATCAAGTTAATGTCACCAAATTGAGCTGTTGTCTCATGCATTGACGTAGAGGGTTCCATGTTCGTCTCACTGGAACTATATATTAATCGGGAATTTCTCAAGTTCGATGAATCCAGCAAGCCTTCATTTGTTACGACTGATCAAGAAATAGACAGCATATTCTAAACTTATAGCCCTTCTCGTTACCGTCGAAGGGCGACGAATAAACAATAAACAAATGACAGCTTGCATATGGCTGTAGTCGACTGATATGTGCAAATCTGTTAAGCAGTGCTCACTAGCACGCATTGCATGGTGTGTGGAGGATATTCGCTAGGTAGTTGTATCAAAATCGTTAGTTGTTATTTTAAAGTTGCTCTAAAGAAAGATACGCAAACTTGCATTTGGCTTGCTTTTACGATTGTAGTCGTCTTCCATTATTCTCGTTGTCAAATTAATTCTATTAATATAAATGCGGGAACGGTGTATTCGTTTCCTACTAATCATATGGTTATTTGTATTAGCTGAAGTTGATGTAAAAGTTTCGATACATGGCATATTTTTGTCGTAAAGTTACGTTGCAGCTTGTTACGAATCGATTAAAGGGGAAAAATTTGTATTTTCCGCTCAGAATGGTCTAAATATACCACCAATTCTTTGACGATGTGGTTGCACAAGTTTTCCGAAATTCGAAAAAGCTTCTGAGCCCCCGGCGTCACCAATCCGAAGTTTGGAGATATAGTTTCACGCGTGGTTGCGTTAGCATGACTTTTTTTTTACAACTTTCCATTACGATTTGGCTAGGGGTCAAGGATCATTTCGCGGAGTAATTCAGGATGCGTCCTAATCGCGTGTTCACATCTGGGGGACCTCTGGATCTAGTAGTAAACCAGCTTGACTCACCTATG
The DNA here is from genome assembly GCA_000803305.1 of Toxocara canis. Taxonomy (NCBI): domain Eukaryota; kingdom Metazoa; phylum Nematoda; class Chromadorea; order Rhabditida; family Toxocaridae; genus Toxocara; species Toxocara canis. The sequence goes on along the minus strand of JPKZ01002646.1, from coordinate 715,200 downwards.
GAAAAATAAAGGGCAATCCAAGGAGTGACAAACACTGCATTTTATTCAGCTGCTGAGACGGAGCCAGTTTCACCCTTTGGGCGTAAACAGTCCGTTTAGCCAATACGCCATGCTACCACTCATTCCAGTCCTCTCATTGCCACATCTTAGTATTTTTTTAAATTCATCGCGTAAATTGCACAAAAGAACAGATCCCGAAGTTTTTAATGATATGGGACACGTTCTTGAAAGTTCAGTATAAGATGGCCCCCATTGTTTGTTATCTGTCATGATTTAAATGGAATAGGTTATCGTGCAAACCCTTCTGCAGTTTTACATCCTAATCATTCATCCCTACCGTTAAGTATTTATGCTAACTACTTTTTCTGCCTTCTTTCCCCTGCTAAACGTCAAAAATTCACTACACTTATGAGTGACATATGCGGATTTCATGAATTTGCCCGAGGAAGTTGTGATATGATGTGTATTCAAAGTAAATTTTACGCTTTTATTTTGCACGGGATGAGCCGAAGTAGATGAGCGCGTGGGTCGTGCCGTTTGCATGGGGTGTTCGCGGCGGTACTGTCGATTCAAATTGGAAATTTGTATTGAAAAATTTATAAATTTATAAAAATTATATATATATATATATATATATATATATATATATATATATATATATATATATATATATATATATATATATATATATATATATATATATATATATATATATATATATATATATATATATATATATATATATATATATATATATATATACAAAAAATACAAATTGCTTCAGGAACGAAGTCAGGCCATAAATTCTGTTTACGCGTGTTTTTTGTTTTGAAAGGGAAGCGGGGTCTTAACTTTCTAATGAAAACTAAACACACTTCCGTCTACAATTTGTATGTGGCAATCTACAAATAAGATGTCGAGTGGACCAGAAGCGTTTATGCGCTCTGCTCTTTGCGATGGAGAGAACGGTGCAGCTAAAATTCGTGCCTAGGTTCATTTTTTTGAAACGCTTTTAAGGGACTGCTAAAAAGGACAATAATTTAATAAGTTAAGGTGCCATAAAAGGAATACAGGACGATAGCGCCTATGTTGGTGTTACAATAAAATGAACTCGTTAAAGTAGAGGCTTAGTCATGTGAGACGGTGTAACTTCGAACTGAAGGGAAAGTCACGCCGGCGTCCATCATGAGGAGATCTTACGTTCAAGAAGCAAATAAACAGGACGTTATCCATAATCTTCCCTCATTGCTAGGTTTCAATGACCCATCAGTGCTGTCGAACTTTGATTGTTAAGCATCAACCCGTGTGAAGTATTTGTGAATGGCTTGAAAATATGTCGGTCTTTGAATGATCCGGCTGTGTGCCTTAATAGGTTGGCTGAGTGTTCGAAATTGTGGCACTCAGATATATCGTATGAAAATACCTTGTATTTGCTGTTCGTAATGACTGCTTTCTGAGGATTGGCCATAATCATTTAACGCGTGCTGCTGAGGCCGCGATACGTGATCGCCGTGTGAAAATCGCTCGCAGTCTTCACTGAAACTGTCTGTACTCAAGCGACATCGCCGGCAAACATTTGTTTCTTTTGCTCTACGAGACATCGTTTACTTGACTCACTGACCTCGTCTGTAAACGACTGCATTGATCTTGTCATAGTTTTTGTCTGAATGCTCACTCTCGTTTCGTCACTGTAACTAATCTGTAACTAATCGGTTACGGTTACATAATCTTACTCCGGTTACTGCCTAAGGCGATTGTTCTGACCCATTTTGGTGCGCGCTTTCATTTTCATCTCTAAAATAACTCGCTATTTCCTGCAGTTTTCGTTCTGTTATTCTGTTAGAATAAAAATACTATTCCTGTTCATAAATTGAAGGAAGGCCGTAGTTCCTGTCTGTGGAAAATAAGTTACTTGTGTGCAAAATTCAGTTTACTTCTGAAAAAAGGCGAGTCATTTTGTCCTCCTCCCTCCATCTCGAGCGAGTTTGAGGAAGGTAACAGTTCATCGTTATTTTCTTTAACAGGTATTGGGCATTTCCATTGTTTTGAACGTCGTATGCTTAAATGGGGCTGCCAGTTGCGTTCTCACAGCGAAACGTGTGTCAGTTTTTGACCGAAGCGCTTCGTTTTTGTTACATAAAAGCATGTTCCAGTTTGTTGGCATGGCCACATTTGCCGAGCTCATTGCACGTGTCACTGCAGCGTAGAATTGATTTCTGTGTAGGAGTTTTTAGTGTAGAGCTATAAATGTCATTGGGGATGTTCGGTTGCCGTCAGTTTGCTATCTTCTCTGAAACAAACAAGACAGAGTAGTCAAAGACCACCGAACAACGAATCACTCTGGGAGAAGAGCCAAATTTGGCGCATAAACGAATCAGTTCAGATAGTACTGGTAGTGTCAAATTGGAGGTCTTGATTTAGTAGTTGTGATTTTACTTTGCCTCGTTTTTCTCCGATGAGACTTAGGATGAGAAATTGGGAGCGCGAAGTCCGAACCCGACGTATCGAGACAGAAATTGACTTCTCACTCAGATTCAGAAGAAGTGAAGCGTCGTCATTCCGACTGCTTCAAAAAGTTGAGTCGATCCGTGGAATATGGCTGTGAATGTTAGGGAGTGATAAGGTGCATGAAAACCTGAGGTGAGGAGCTTGCGAAACAGCCGACTATCTCGATGCCTCAGGGATGCTTTTGTGTTACTTCCAATAGAGATGGGAGAGTGAGTATGGGTCCGCCTGGATAAGCATGTTAACGACATTTGTTTTTGCCCTTATCTGATGTTACTAAAATAGCGAACGAATTTCCTATCCGATAATGAATTTACATCCTATCCCACAGCAGGTCGTGCCTTGCGCTTAATTACAGTGAAGAGTAAACGAATTTCGAATGGCAGTTGTGAAACAGTTAAACGAACGTTTATTTTCACCAAGTGACTCGTTCATCTGTGTATGTCGATGTGATTTGCTAGCTGTGACTGTATTAATATAAATACGGTGTGATGGGACGTTAGTGCTTTGAATTTCTAAGCAAATTTCTTCGACAATGTTTGCTTACCGTTGGTTCTTGTCTGTCTCACGAATACCCCACAATATTGGTTTCATTTTAAACAGCCCATTAAAGAGCTTTCTAACGTAAATACCTTACTCTTTTCTTACTAAGTACTCTGTGTGGTCGTTATTCTTGGTTCCATAACATACTCAGAATTCACAATTTTTTCTTGTGTTACATTTAAGGGGATTGTTGAGTATTCAGAAGTTTACGCTTCGAACCTTTGCTTACGTGTTCGCTGCAGTGTATACGTAATCTTTTCTACAATAAATATTGTTTCTTTCGTATTCCATTCGAATTCATTCGCTGTCGCATTTCATAACAGCGCGCTAGTTCGTCGCTGTGAAGGCATCAAGTGTATGAGCGTGAGAATGTGCGCGCCACAAGATTCAAAAACAGATTTCGATTTTCTTGCAATATTGAAGTGAACTGTGTGCTATGCGAATTTGTTTTGTAGGTTGTTTTTTTTTAAACCGCTGTTAGCCAGAGAATTTAGCTGCCGTTTTATTAAATGAGGTTTGTAGGGCAGGCGCTTTTCTTATGAGCTACATTAGGACGGTGAGATACAAGGCGAACGACGGGCTTTAATCATTTTCTGAACAGATCATTCATTGTTGAGTAACGCTGCTGAACGTTTGGCCGTCTGTCTTTTTCCATTCCAGGTGTGCTGTCTTTCGAATGCTTTTCATCAGTATTTTTATTACCAATCGAATGGCATAATGGCTCAAGCAATGAACTGGTGCTAATTAGACGACGCCAGACTGTGGCTGAGAAATTAATGATGGCGAACTCGATGAATACTTCTCTCAACAATTTCATTTTTGCTTCCACTCTTACTCTTACTCGATGCTCTTCTTTCCTAATGCTCCTCACTTGTTGTTCACTTGCAAAGAAACTAACAGTAAATGTGGAATGAAATGTAGAAGCATATGATTATATGTTATATGATTAAAGCAGTGTTCTGCGGACGGCGGCTTTCAACATTTAGAAGGACCCTGTTGTGGAAGAATTCTTTGGACGACAGGGAGGGAAGAACACGTTGCGGAGCACTGCGGCAAGGGATCTCGGCCAATCGTCCGAAAAGTCGAGGAGCAACTGACCCGGGACCCGGGG
>JPKZ01002646.1:697977-708402 GCA_000803305.1 Toxocara canis | reverse complement strand
GCGGAGGGGAGGGGGGGGGGGGGGGGGGGGGGGGGGGGGAAGAGGGTAGAAGAAGAGGCTAATTTCGAAAATTGTTGCCAAAAATTCTTTAATGGCATTACCTCATGAGTTTTTACTTTTAAATAACCCTAATAACTTCTCGATCCTTCTTGGTCCGGCATTGAATTCTGGTTTTCTAAAGTGCACATAGATGCAGCATTCGCTACGTTGGAGACGTTCACCAAAATAGATGTTCTTTCCTCGCATCACATGCGGCAATTTAGTGCGAATGCTGCAGTTGTGTTTTCTGGGTTAGATCTTCTCACATGCGCAATTTAGTGCGAATGCTGCAGTTGTGTTTTTGCACATAGATGCAGCATTCGCTACGTTGGAGACGTTCACCAAAATAGATGTTCTCTCCTCGCATCACATGCGCAATTTAGTGCGAATGCTGCAGTTGTGTTTTTGCACATAGATGCAGCATTCGCTACGTTGGAGACGTTCACCAAAATAGATGTTCTCTCCTCGCATCACATGCGCAATTTAGTGCGAATGCTGCAGTTGTGTTTTTGCACATAGATGCAGCATTCGCTACGTTGGAGACGTTCACCAAAATAGATGTTCTCTCCTCGCATCACATGCGCAATTTAGTGCGAATGCTGCAGTTGTGTTTTTGCACATAGATGCAGCATTCGCTACGTTGGAGACGTTCACCAAAATAGATGTTCTCTCCTCGCATCACATGCGCAATTTAGTGCGAATGCTGCAGTTGTGTTTTCTGGGTTAGATCTTCATAAACTTCTTGAGGACTTGATGCCAAACATCTATTTATGCATACTTCTGACTCTTAAAATCATCATCTGTTACCCTGTCATGTAGAGGCATGTCTGAAATGAAAAACTGCACATACGACAGCACGTCGGATAGTGATCATCGACAAGTCACACGCTGCGAAACTAAACAAGGAAAAACCCGCCACTTACAAATAATATAAGCCATAAAAGAGCACATATTTATAGCGGGCTAACCTGCTCAGCAGGAAGCCACGTTAACAAGCCGCTCGTAAACGAGTGCGAGGTTTGGTAACGTTGGAGAAAGCTGAGCGTGCTGATCGTGCTGATATGAGTACTGGTAATGTAGACGTGTCGCAACTGAACGTTTTTGTGACTCTTATATCTGCTATCGCGGTGATATCAGATTGAAGGCAGCGACGATACGACAACGGTGTGTGAACGATCAAAGAACTATTGTTAACCATTCCGACTAAAGCATTCGGACGACTATGTGGTGCTGTGGAGCTTCTCTCGTTGCTATCTCGGCCGAATGTTAAATACTGCATGAGGCTTTTGCTGATATGGATAACTTCTCTAGGCGCAGTTTAAATGTTATTTCTGAATTGCGTGACACTCTATGCCGTAGAAATGGTCTTTATGGTTGCAATCTGTTACCTTTGTTGTATGAGCTTGACGTGGATGGTGTATGGTTTTTCGCATGGTTGTCAAACAGAAGGATAGGAATTGTCTTATAAAGGTTATTGTTGAATGTGCTCCACACTTCATCTGTCACTCTTGCTTGTTGGTGTGTTACAGACGCATAATGACGTATGCATCTGCTCATCACAGGGAAGGAATAAGGTCGAAGAGCGTTGTCAGTCATCAACTGAGTTGAGCAAGCGCAGAGAAGTTATTCCTCAAGCACACTGGGCCGTATATCAGAATAAACTTACAGAGTGATCGCCGAGTGTTTCTGGTGGAGAAAAATCTATCAGAGTTCATTAGCTAATGATTTGGAATAGTTAACTGGAAATTGTAATCTCTGAAGCGATCCGCGTATCCACACGTCTTCATGTATCGACGATCCATTTTTCCAAGCCAAGTTTTTCCATATCTGAATCTGTATCTATACGTATATATATATGTATATATATTTACATATATATACATATATATATATATATATATGTATATATATTTACATATATATACATATATATATATATATATATGTATATATATTTACATATATATACATATATATATATATATATATGTATATATATTTACATATATATACATATATATATATATATATATGTATATATATTTACATATATATACATATATATATATATATATATGTATATATATTTACATATATATACATATATATATATATATATATGTATATATATTTACATATATATACATATATATATATATATATATGTATATATATTTACATATATATACATATATATATATATATATATGTATATATATTTACATATATATACATATATATATATATATATATGTATATATATTTACATATATATACATATATATATATATATATATGTATATATATTTACATATATATACATATATATATATATATATATGTATATATATTTACATATATATACATATATATATATATATATATGTATATATATTTACATATATATACATATATATATATATATATATGTATATATATTTACATATATATACATATATATATATATATATATGTATATATATTTACATATATATACATATATATATATATATATATGTATATATATTTACATATATATACATATATATATATATATATATGTATATATATTTACATATATATACATATATATATATATATATATGTATATATATTTACATATATATACATATATATATATATATATATGTATATATATTTACATATATATACATATATATATATATATATATGTATATATATTTACATATATATACATATATATATATATATATATGTATATATATTTACATATATATACATATATATATATATATATATGTATATATATTTACATATATATACATATATATATATATATATATGTATATATATTTACATATATATACATATATATATATATATATATGTATATATATTTACATATATATACATATATATATATATATATATGTATATATATTTACATATATATACATATATATATATATATATATGTATATATATTTACATATATATACATATATATATATATATATATGTATATATATTTACATATATATACATATATATATATATATATATGTATATATATTTACATATATATACATATATATATATATATATATGTATATATATTTACATATATATACATATATATATATATATATATGTATATATATTTACATATATATACATATATATATATATGTATATATATGTAAATATATATATATATGAGTTATTGAAGCCTATCTAACAAGTTGAAAGACCTTTACCCGTTTCAGAGGTCTTCAAGACATGGGATTATTGTGTTGGCTGAAAGATGGCGTGAAAATGATGATCGCAAAAATACATCATTATTTTATTCCGTTCCTCGCAGTGGCCAACTTTGCGAGCATGGGATAATTGCTGTTTTGAAGGACTTTTGACTTTTAATATTCCTTGAATCCGAGATTCTCCTTTCTATTTCGAGGTTCTGTGAGTTGATTCGATTTCTAACTGTCGTTTGTTGGTCCTTTATCGCGATCCTGATTGTAACGTTTATGAAATTACTGAGTTTTTGATAGCTAGAATGATTATCGCATCGTTGACTTGCCGTCTGTTTTGGTGAGGATTCCAGTATTGTTCGTTTATTTTGAGGACTTCTTTCCTCGGAATACTGTTTTTGATCTTTTGTTTAATAGGGCTCCGACTCAGCCTTCCTACGAAGTCAGATTTTATTCACGATGTTTTCGATGAGCTGTTGTTTTCGATCAGCGGTCAAAATGCCGTTCGTTTATCCTTGAACTGTTTCGGCCAGCTTCTAATTTTGGTACATGACATTCGTAGTACATGACATTGACACTGTACATGTCATGTAAATGACAATGTACATGATATTGTACATACATGACATGTACATGAACATACATGACATTCGTATGTTGGCAGATCGCCAGTTACCGTGTGGAACTGGCGATCTGCCAACATAATATCCTGATGTTGAAGTAGCAATGGAGGATTTGTGCATAGCGCTAGCATTGAAACTATGTGTGATTGTTTGTCAGCTGTGCGTAAAGTTGTGCTGTTTTCCTATCCGAACGTTTCATCTCAAAGATAGGTCTCTGTCTTGGTTATTGGAAAAGATATTTGGGGGCCGTGGCTGCAGCGGTATACTGTGGACGGTTGACAAGCTCTTGAAAAATTGCGATGGGTACCATAAGGCATGCAGTAAATTTGCGATGAACTGTGAAAAATGTGTAATAGTGGTGAATATGTTCTGATGCTGATGACGTCTCTCACTTTTCTTACTCACGGGTTTCTTGTGGTGTTAGTTGTTTGCCAACATTTCATTTTAGCTCATCTCTTAAAACCCTCTCATTCTTCTTGTTTTGCACCAGTAGTGACACCCCTGTCCAAGAAGCCGCCTTATGAAATCTCCTGTCAGAGACCTATTTCCTTAACATCCTTGGTATACAAGGTTACGGACGTGATTGTCGCGGATCCCTCTTGTACAGTTGTTTTATCCGAAATAGTTTGATCAGTCGGAACGAGTTTGGTTATCAACAAAGAAATCAACAGTTTCTTATTTGTTGAGCTATTGTGCAGTGACTGGGTTTTGGCACCAAATGATCGAACTTCCAACTGATGTTGCATATCGATTGTGCTAAGGCATTTGATACTATGATCCGCGGAAAACTTTGCTTTCTGCTTTAGTTTTTGCGGTATGTTAGGAAAGAGTTTAAAGTGATTTATTTGTCTCGTCGATGCTCGGAAATTTGGTGGTAAATTGGGCGAACCCTATAGTATCGTTAGTTGTCGTTTCGAGAAGGTAGCACGTTATACCCCGCTTTTTTCATAGTATATGTGATTGACGTCACGGATGAGTTGTCCTGTACCTGTAAGCTTTTCGCTTATGATTTGAACAGTTATAGATCAGTCTATGAGTCCATTTTAGATTTCGTGGTGCTTCAGTGTGATTTAGACCACCTCGTCGAATGGTCGGTCGGTCTATAATGCTCGTTCACTGCTCCAGTAATCGAAAGCATCAGAGAGTCGTGGCAAACGTTCGTCGTTGAAGCCAATATGGAACATGTGACATTTTTCACGATTAACATACAATTGCCAAAGTGGGTGTTAATATCGAAGAATGTCGCTTTTTTTCATACAGCTTCGAAAGATGCATGCCCATGGCGACTGTCGACGCCTTCGTTTCTATTGCCAATTCTGCCCAATTTTGGGCGCCTTCGTTGTTCGCGAATTCTTATATTAGAAGGTTCGTAGTGAATCAGTGACGTATGGGACGTTTAGAGTGCCTAATTGCATTTCTGACTGCATTTAGTGAGCAGTTTGTTCAGTATATTTACATCGAACATTATAAGACGGCCGTCGTTTTACCTTTGTATATGGTTTGCCAGTTTGGTGGCTGTTTTTGAAATCGGAAATAGAAATGCTGGAAAACACGTTTCGGGAGAAAATCGTTTCGGAAAATTTTTCCGGGTGTCTAAAATCGTTTGAATATAGACGTCTTGAGTTAGATGTCGTACTGTATTTTAAAATCCTGACGGTTACTGTGATGTTGCATTTGATTCAGTGTTGTCTTATTCTGATCGATGTATTTCACCACGGGCTCACAGCCTTCGAATGTGTAATAAGTCACGTGTTAATGTCATTTCAGCTCCTAGTTTTTATGCTCACAATTCGCCTGAAGCGTTTTGACTTTGGGAGAATCTTTATGAGGTTGTGCTCGATTGACAAGTGCTTTCGATCACCGTGTTCTCATAGTTTATTTCTCCCTATCTGTTTCGTTCCTGTTTTATTCTGTTTGGTTCCTGTGTTGTTGCATTTTTTATTTTGCTTTGTGAAATAACGGTTTCACAGCAACGATAATTTTCTGTTGTTGCAATTACAAAGTGCCTGCCAACGTTCGCTGTTCGAATAGTCGTCTGTGCGTAGTTTTTCACTGTTGGCGTGTCTCATTTTGCATGATAATCGTTTTGCGAGCTGACATTTCGTACGAGCAAACGTTTGACATTGCCTACGCTCAGCAAACAAACCACATCATCCTTGCAGTGCGGCTTCGATACATAACTTCAGTTAGTCGCATTATAATTGTTTGTTTAATTCATATCTTTTTGACCAAATAAATGACCCAGTTTGCATTATGTGTTGTTACTTGAAGAAATTTAAGGGTGGAGAACGCTTTCGCAAATGGAGGCACAGGCACTTCGTTGTGGAAGATACGGAGCGAGCCGATACTTCCTCTCAGATCAGAAAGCTCACTTCTTTATCGAACCAACGAGGTTGAGGTCATCGCGAAACCCGCTTGGGTATTCCAATTTATCTAGTTTCACGGCCTTCTAAGGTCTACTGCTAGAACAAGCGTATTTTGGGATGAACCCGTGTTTTCCCTATTGAAACGTTATGATGAAGCAGTCCTTCAGCAAGCAGGTCTGAACGCTGTATTGGTCTCGAGATGATTTTTGTTACTATCAGGCTTATCGGATATGGACAACATCCACCTCTCTTTATTTTTTTAAAGAGGAAGGGAGGGGTGAGGGAAAGAGGAATGTGCGGTATGCAGTCGCTTCAGGGAGGAGAGTGTAAAGTCGTTTTTTGTGCAAGCATAAACAAAAGTTGCAATAGTTGCTACGTGAAATGGCAATTAAAGTTGAGTTCGGTTAGATGGATGACATTGCATACTGCGTATTAGTTGAGTACGCAACCTTATATTATGTGCTTATGAAGCAGTGCGCTCTAGCTGAGTGTAGTAGAGCTTTCAGAAAAGCCGGCGCTAATCACTGTTGCTGAAGAAAAAAGTCTGAAATGTGACTTCAAGAGTGCCCTTATATGAGTGGTCCTGCTTTGGAACACCTCAATTATAGATTCGTCTTCTTTAAGCGACATGCAATGCTAGAGTTAGGTTGTTTGTAATGTGCAGCACGTAACTTTGGAAGACGTCTGTGAAGCTTAGCACCTGCTGAATACCGACGATTTGCAAACGGCATTGGTTATACAGCGGAGATGAGTTTTTGCGTTGAGACTACAATCAGACAAAATTTTTTCGTGGAGAGATACCCGATAACGCCACAGGTGCGGGGAGAACAGGCCCCTATCTCATTACTTCCCTCTGACCCTCAGGGGAAGTTACTCACTATAGCACACTAGCCGAGGAAGGTATGGTAACGTTACGGGTCATGCAAAAGTGGGATATTCGGATTTTCTGAAATCTTCGGTGGTGAACTTTTTTTTCAGTGCACATAATACACGTTTAAGCGAGGAGATTTCATCGTTTTTCTGCAAAGATGCCATCTACTAAAGTATCTTTTAGACAGAGGCGCTGTTGTATGCGGATGGTTTCACTGATCGCAGTGTTCTTTAAAACGTGTGATGATTATTTTCCCATATTCTTTGAAGGGACGAAACAGTTTTCTCATTGTTGAAGAAGGCAAATAGTTGTTGTTTTCCAAAAGCGATGGGACTGTTTGTTGCAAACTATTTACATATTTTATAACTTCTTTCACAGTAGGTTTCTCAATGATCACTGAGCACAGTTTGTTGTTTTTGAAAAAAACATTTTTGAACACGTTGCATTTGTTCTCAACGGATAGTAAAAATAATAAAATGTCATAAAACTTGGTTTTCTGCGTTGATGAGAGAAAACATTTACTGGTATGTGAGAGATGGAGCAGATCGTTGTTATCCTATCATGATCTTATAAGATGTACATATTGCAGGGCGAATTCCGTGTTAAGGACTGGTACATCGTTGCACGACCGGCTGTAACGCGTACCCCACATATCGCTTTCATCGCTTCGCTGGGAATTGCGTCTTCGAAGGAGAAACAGTCGGAGCAAGAAGGCATTGAGTTAGCCGGCATGTTGACAAGCGAAAGATTGTCCCATCAACGCCACCTCAACAATACTCTAGTTGAACCAGTACATGTTAGTTTATATGCTATCATACTCAAGCTGCAAGCTGCTAACACAGACTTAGGCAGTTACAGTTGTATTTCGGCAGAGAACTGCTTCACATTTGATGTGATGTTTTCGTAACGATTGTGTGCTTGTGACATAAATGGTTGCTTCGCAATTATTATTCCTCTTGTCGGAAATAGACGGTATGCGCTTCTTCCGTCCGAAATTCTGGTCGGCTGTAATGCAACATTAATTTTCTCCTATTTTTTGGTAGTAATGTTCGTTTGATTATTGCGGAAAATCATAGTGGTCGATGCTTTTGTAGTTCCTTGATATGATGAAATCTAATAATAGGAAACAAAAACGTTTGCACACAGCGCGATCCTAATCGGTTTTCGACATTGAATGGTTGTATTCAGTAGGCCATCTTTGTTTGAGCTGTAGTTCACCTAAATTCAGTCGAGAGTTGTTGTGCATTTGGCAAAGGTCTGGCTAGGCCAGTGCCTGTTGTCTTCTTAAGTGCGTTACGGCAGATTATGATTTGCGATGCTCTTTCGTGGATTCCAGGTGAATCGCATATGCAAGAGGATCGCTCATCGTCGTGGACGCCCTTGGGAGATACTATACGATTGCAGTTTGCAGGATTTTTACAATGTGGCATTCGCTTGGTCGGAAAACGCTCTCTTCGATGTCGATGGAAAGGCATCCGTGAGAAGTATGCAAAGTCGGTGATTCGTTTCATCTACACTAACATTTTTTGCGCACTTCTTGAATCTTTCTAACTGGTTGAATTTTCGCGTTTGGCGTGTCACAACGAACGTTCAGCTTCTTTTGGGCGCGTGAATGCGCGTTGATGAGGTGCTCACGAAGTGCGCAGTGGAACGAATATCGCGGTAGCGCTGTCCTTTGAAATGTGCCCTCGTAATATTTCGTATAAAAGCTGTGCTGTGCGCATTCTATAACTTTTGATTTCTTTATCGGCATTGCGGGTTCAATGAGTGATTTCGTTGTGCGATTCCAAAAATAAGAATTCCCTAACGTTTCGAATAGTTTACATGCATGTGTCCAAATGAGTGAAACTATTGCATACGTGTAGGATAGATGCATCCGCCTCTATGTTACTGTAACTACGTCTTCGCACTTGTTTTTGGCTTAGCTTCAATGAACTTCTCCGCAATTTCGCATTGCTTCTTTCTAGAACTTCATAAATATTTGTTCCTTATCTGCATGATACCTTTCATGCATCCGCAACTTTGAAAGCATTGAGGAGGGCGCTAAGCGACATGCTAATCTAATTATAATAATAATAGTAATAAGTAATTAATTAATTGATCGAACAAATAAATGGGCACATAAATGAATAAACTAAACAAGTGAATTAAATTAAATAAATAAAACAAAATAAATACTATAATAAAATAAATAAATAAGTAGATTTATATGAATTAATATAACCAGATAATATTTTTATAATTTATAATAAGTGAACCAGATAATAACCAGGTAAATAAATTTAAAAAATATATATATACATAAATGAATAAATTAAATAAGTAAGCAAAATAAAACAATTAAATAAAATAAAATAAATAACGAAATAAGTGAGCAGCCGGGTAAATTAATTATTTAATTAATTAGACAAATGCATTAATAATAATAACAACAATAATAATAGTGACAGAAACAGTAACAATAATAATAATGAAAATAAAAGCGTTAAGATGCAGGAAATAGCCGCCTATCCTGTGCGGTTGTTGTCGCCAGCTTTCAACGCCTTCACAAGTAGACATGCAATTTGTTTTTATTGCTGTGTTCTATTAGCAGCAGTAGAATGTGATTATGTTTTGTCTATTTTGGAATAGTTCCTTCAGAATTATCGCCGATCCCTGATATGCACTATGACATTTTCTATCTTATGGGTCGACGCAGATCAGCTTCGATTCCAGCTCATAACTGTTCTGCTGCGTGAGCTACGTGAGTGATCGTTGTATTGGTCAAGGCACTTGCGGCAGCAAACAGTTAGGATAGCCTATGCGTTCTGCGAATGCTCAATTTACATGTGATCCTTCATTGGGAACGTAGTTTTTCGTGGTTGGAGTGCTTTTTAATCTCCTGCTTTATTAAACTTATCAGCAGTAAGGCAATAATTGACTTATGTCGTTGAAGCGATTGTAAGATTGTGCTGAAACAACTTACTGACAACAACGTCAACATACTAGTGAAATTTATTATGCGTTTGTTTTGGATTGCGATATATAAAGCGGTTATTGCTGTCTTATTCTGTAGGCGTCTCGACTTTAAGATTGATTTATTTCACTTGCGGTAAGCATGCTGTACAGAAACGTTGCAGAGAATTTGAGATATTTATGACCTAAGCAGCGTACCCCAATTTTGCATTGCTGAGGATGTAAATGGCTTGACTGCACTAAGTGATTTTAGACGCCAGCTTCGAACGCAGGATTCTCTATTGCGTGTCTGTTATCGGTTGTGGAATTCAGGTAGCCGCACCATATCCTCTCCACTCCCC
>JPKZ01002646.1:677117-697332 GCA_000803305.1 Toxocara canis | reverse complement strand
GGGATGGTAATGCAGCTCTATATGTCTTGACGGATATCCAGTTCGGCGCTACCGGAGTGGCCTATTAAAGCGGTGTCGTTATGTGTTCGTGGCTGTTTGTCGGTAGAGGTGATGAGAGTTTGTTGTTGGTGTTTTAGGCATTTAATGCAAGTCAATGTCCAATAGGAATTTGTACGGAGCTGGTTGTGAAAGTGCTTTGCACTGGATCGCGGAAGATGGGCGACGATTGCTCTGGCACAGGTTCGGCGCGCGCTGAGCGTCGATTCGTAAGATGTATTTAGGAGTCGAAGAAGTGTGAATGAGGCGGTTGAGCAGATGCAGTTGCACATATTCACATGTCTTCAACGCGATTTTGAATCGGCCATTTGCTTGTCAGGTTTTGTTCATCGTTGTTATTGCTTTTCATTCCGTCCATATGGTTATCAATCCACCTTCAGTTTCGTTGTTCGTTCCATCTACGAACTTAATAGAAATGAGTGTGAGCTTTAACGAGTTTTTTTTTTTTGCGTTTCATATTTATACTCTGCCGTACTGCAATTCGGAAGTTTCCTTATCGCTTGAGCCAAAGTTTTGGAAATAAGTAATAAGTGGTTTTTGTCGGGTCATTACGACATTGACGCGGCTAATAGAAAATGAATGGTTCATGTGTTGTTATATCAATGAGCTGCAACATTCACTCCGTCTCTAAGCTGAGAATGCTTAAAAAGGTCGGAAGAGACGGGTTCAAAACAAAAGTAAACCCTTAATGAGCCACTGTTATCGGAATTTTCATTGAATCAATCACGCCATTAGGAAGCTTGTTTTCGGCTGTGAAATTCGTTTTGTGTGAGCAGACTTGCTGTCGAATTGAATCGAAATCAGTGTACGACTGTTTCTGTTTCAACGCCTTTTGCGCAGCAGCGTTAATTACGGAAGTGGGTAATCTGCCTTGCGAAGCCGTTATTTTCTCTCACTTTAAATGTGGCTTACGATCCCCGATTTTCCGGTTTGGTTGCGACCTCTGCGTAAAACTACATCTATTTGCGACGATGTTCTTTTCCGATCTTCTCGCTTTTTTCTCTTTCTCGTTCTTTTCTTTCCAAAATCTTTGACCTTTTCTTTGCGGACTTGCACCAACATGAAGCGCGATCTGCGACTACCATTTCCCGTCTCGCCCACTACTCCCTCCGTGAGGGATTGGTGGGCAGTAATATGAACACGTTTCATCTATTAAAGGTAATTGGAGGCCTTTTCCCTTTTTCACTTTATTCGGTAGTGTTTGCACCGTGAGGAACTGCGGCAAACCATATTGTCGTGCAGCCCACTGTGAAATGAAATCAAGTGGAAGTTGTAGTTGTCTCTCTCCCGCGGTTCTCACCATCCTGTTCTCTCCTCTTGCTCCTTTCTCTTTGCTTTCCCCTTTCCACTCCCTCCACCTTCTACTCTCACATCCTTCAGAGCGAGCGCTAAGTAATAAAATTCCAACGTCTCCAGCAGTGGTTCATGTTTGCTGTGAATTTTTATGAGGAATTTGCCAGTAAGTTAAGTTGGGTGTGGGGAGGGGATGAAACGAAGGGGTAGGAAATGGCGTTAGGGAAAGGAGGCGGAGAGGACAGTTTGCTTCCCAACCTCTGATCCGTCAAGGCTGATGAACCTCTGCAAAAGTACATTCACTTTTGAGTTTGTATTGTGTGACGATCTGAAATGAGCAACTAGAGACGTGCTGCACATTAGAATTTTTGCGATTTCTTAATGCCATTTTCCACAAGCTTGAAAGAGCGTGCTACCAACTTGTGCTGTTACGGCATTCGCACCATACAGCCCAGCGTCAGCTGGTGCCTGAAGGCTAGATGCGATGCGCTTTCCATGAGAATCGTTTCGTGTGCGAAGTTGCGGCCAATTAGAGTGCAGTTCAAAAAAGGGTTGTATGGAGCGTGATGCGCTGAAGTGTTCGCCGCCGAATTATGAGGCTTAGTTGAAATCGATTTTAAGCAGAAATAACGTTGGCGGATGCCATATCCACCTCGAATTCGATAGTCGTTTGCTTTGTAAAACTGATGCTTTTGAAGTCGTTCTTTTCATTTCTAGAGTATTCGCTAGCAACACTGCTTTCAGAGCAGCTCTCCTTCTGTTTTCAGCTTAGCGTAAGAGTTTAGATGCGCCCGTTCAGTGTCATCCATGGATCGCCCAAAATGCTTTCACCGGTGTTTCGAATTCCCTATAATTGCTTTTGCATGTTTTTCTTTTTTATGTTTCTCGCTGTTTCGTACATAAGCTTTTTTGTTATGATTTTTGTTTTTTCTTTTTAAAGTTCAGAACGATGTTTTATGGAATTTTTTAAAACCCCCCTTATAGTGTGATATTGTTGATGAACGTCGCACGACGACCTTTTGCCCCAATTGAAGCCTCTACTATCAGTGCTTGCAGTTTTGAATATTGTTGTTAGGCTAACAATGAAGTAGTTGTTTCGCTATGTTCTTGTGGACTGCAGTGCTGCATGTTATGGGAATGGTTGGGAAGTTAAAAAAAGTTATGATTGGATGGTTGGGTGCAGTGGTTGCTGAGCTTAGTGCACCTATCATCGTTTATAGCACACAGTTTTGACAGTGTTAACAGAGAAGAACAAATGGAATCAGTGAGTTGGATTTTAGGCGATTGAAACCCAACCTTGACGCAACAGCCGTGACGTTTTTAACGCCTCAGTTCCACCCGCCCTCCCATCTGGTTATTTCCTTTGCTCTTTCTATTAATTGTTTACCGTTTCAAAGTGTAACGGATTAGCGCCGCACTCATAAAATTGACCGAAGTCTGCGCTTAATAAGCGCCAACTGCAAGCGCAGCTGAGGCACCGTCCATTTGTCTGTTCTTTCATTCCCCGCCCAGTCCATCTTCCTTCCGCTTCTTCCGACTCTTTCCGTTGTGCCTCACTAAGTATTCGTTTAAGAGCGTTTTATAAATCTTCATTACGCAGAAGCAGACACATATAATACTATGGTTGTTTGTTTTCCAACCTTTTTCAGCATGTTTCGCAATTTCGATCTCTTCAGTTACGCTGAAATAAATTTATGAGCTTAAAATGAGGGATTTCAAAAAAATGATCGCGGGCGCGAAATTGCCAGCATCGCCAGTTTTTTTTTTGCAATCGTGCGTGAGTTGGGAGGATGTATGCATCCTCATTCCCCATCCTTCGGCCTTCATGCAAATAAAATTTTCTCTGTCTCCCAGTGGTTGGTAGTGGAAATCGGATTTTGGCGCTGGTTGCATTGTCTGCAGTGAAAGTTTTTTATGAGGAATTTGCCAGTAAGTTAAGTTGGGTGTGGGGAGGGGATGAAACGAAGGGGTAGGAAATGGCGTTAGGGAAAGGAGGCGGAGAGGACAGTTTGCTTCCCAACCTCTGATCCGTCAAGGCTGATGAACCTCTGCAAAAGTACATTCACTTTTGAGTTTGTATTGTGTGACGATCTGAAATGAGCAACTAGAGACGTGCTGCACATTAGAATTTTTGCGATTTCTTAATGCCATTTTCCACAAGCTTGAAAGAGCGTGCTACCAACTTGTGCTGTTACGGCATTCGCACCATACAGCCCAGCGTCAGCTGGTGCCTGAAGGCTAGATGCGATGCGCTTTCCATGAGAATCGTTTCGTGTGCGAAGTTGCGGCCAATTAGAGTGCAGTTCAAAAAAGGGTTGTATGGAGCGTGATGCGCTGAAGTGTTCGCCGCCGAATTATGAGGCTTAGTTGAAATCGATTTTAAGCAGAAATAACGTTGGCGGATGCCATATCCACCTCGAATTCGATAGTCGTTTGCTTTGTAAAACTGATGCTTTTGAAGTCGTTCTTTTCATTTCTAGAGTATTCGCTAGCAACACTGCTTTCAGAGCAGCTCTCCTTCTGTTTTCAGCTTAGCGTAAGAGTTTAGATGCGCCCGTTCAGTGTCATCCATGGATCGCCCAAAATGCTTTCACCGGTGTTTCGAATTCCCTATAATTGCTTTTGCATGTTTTTCTTTTTTATGTTTCTCGCTGTTTCGTACATAAGCTTTTTTGTTATGATTTTTGTTTTTTCTTTTTAAAGTTCAGAACGATGTTTTATGGAATTTTTTAAAACCCCCCTTATAGTGTGATATTGTTGATGAACGTCGCACGACGACCTTTTGCCCCAATTGAAGCCTCTACTATCAGTGCTTGCAGTTTTGAATATTGTTGTTAGGCTAACAATGAAGTAGTTGTTTCGCTATGTTCTTGTGGACTGCAGTGCTGCATGTTATGGGAATGGTTGGGAAGTTAAAAAAAGTTATGATTGGATGGTTGGGTGCAGTGGTTGCTGAGCTTAGTGCACCTATCATCGTTTATAGCACACAGTTTTGACAGTGTTAACAGAGAAGAAGGAATCAAATCAGTGAGTTGGATTTTAGGCGATTGAAACCCAACCTTGACGCAACAGCCGTGACGTTTTTAACGCCTCAGTTCCACCTCCCATCTGGTCTGGTTATTTCCTTTGCTCTTTCTATTAATTGTTTACCGTTTCAAAGTGTAACGGATTAGCGCCGCACTCATAAAATTGGCCGAAGTCTGCGCTTAATAAGCGCCAACTGCAAGCGCAGCTGAGGCACCGTCCATTTGTCTGTTCTTTCATTCCCCGCCCAGTCCATCTTCCTTCCGCTTCTTCCGACTCTTTCCGTTGTGCCTCACTAAGTATTCGTTTAAGAGCGTTTTATAAATCTTCATTACGCAGAAGCAGACACATATAATACTATGGTTGTTTGTTTTCCAACCTTTTTCAGCATGTTTCGCAATTTCGATCTCTTCAGTTACGCTGAAATAAATTTATGAGCTTAAAATGAGGGATTTCAAAAAAATGATCGCGGGCGCGAAATTGCCAGCATCGCCAGTTTTTTTTTTGCAATCGTGCGTGAGTTGGGAGGATGTATGCATCCTCATTCCCCATCCTTCGGCCTTCATGCAAATAAAATTTTCTCTGTCTCCCAGTGGTTGGGGGGAGGCGGAAGCGTTGCTTTGTCGGCACTGCACACTGGTAAAATGATATCTGCGAATAAATTTTGGCGTGTAGTTACTTGCTTATAAAGTTCTTCCATTACACAAATGCCTCTCGTCGATGCAATTATCTATAAGTGCATGGAGGTATCCGTGCGAATTTGGTTATTCTGAGTTGTCACTTACGTGATTGCGTTTTTCACAGCTCGTCGCACCAAAATTCTTCATTTAGATTCATTGCCTGCATCCTTTTCTTTAAAACGTTCGCTCGTAACGGAAAAAACGAAAGGGCCAAACGGGTCATGTAACCAGAAGACTGTTATATGACGTAAAGTTGAATGATGAAGTGTTTTAATTTATGCTTCCGTCTAATTATATGTAGCACTGTACGCTGCACATTCAATGGCCGAACGTTGTTACTGTCATTATATGCCTGCATGCTTTTGTAAATATGTTCATCTAAGCGAAAAGCATTAGTGAACGAATTTTAATCCGTTCCATTAACTGCATGCCGGAGTGGTTTTTGAAAGGGTTTTGAACTCGTCATACTGTATTGCTGCTTACACCAAAATTGAAACCTGTTTCTCTAATACTGTAGGTTTGGCAGAAGCTTCGCGATGGAGAAGGGTCTGACTAAGGATACCTTGGTTAAAAGACCGGGGAGCAAAAAGTTGAAAACTTGTATCAGCCGTGATTATGACATGGAGTCCGAGCAGTGTGCTTCCTGACTCTGTATGTGAAAGCAGCGCCTTATGGCTCATCAGCAGTCATTTTGCTCCGAGTTAGTCGATCGCAGCGCAATGAAAAAATGAGGTACAAGGAGAATCGCTTTGTTGACATGATTAGCTTGTTGCTGTAGTTTATGTTTATCATTCTTTCTATGTCGCCTCTGTTTGCAACCATCTTTACGTTGTTCGTTGCTCCTCTCTCTTGCACCCTTTCCTGAAACGTGTTTTTTGATACTTGGAGTTGAATGGAATTTAGGAGTTTGATGTGAATGTAGGATCATTCCAAGAATTTCTTTGTGATTGTTTATATGAAAGTGGAAAAGAGAGAGAGAGATGAAGCCGGCGTTCAACGTTTGTTTTGTTCACATGGTTGTATACCGAATGTTGTTTGCAGCGGTGCATCTACCCGAAGAGTTTTTTACGGCAGCATTAAGCGAAAATTGTCCAGGATCACCACTGCTTGGCAAGTGTTTTTCTCCATTCATCCTTTTTTCTTCTTAACAAGTGAGCGTCTGTAGAGAAGTGCTTATAATCGCACATATTCCTTAAAGTGCTATACCTTAACGAACGCTGAATGGGATGTGCGAATGTGTGACTTTTTTGCTGAGTGTTATAGCTAATGTAAAAGTGTTTTGTTAGCGTTTCACAGTAGCAGTCGAGGCCGGTTTTTTTCAAAACAGTCGGATTCACCATGGTCTTCTGAACAGTCCGACCTGAATTCCTGAGTCGTCTTTGGAAAGTATCGAAACGTAGACGGTTTTTTTCTGCGCGCCGAAATATTGTAGCGATTGATTTCTTGTTTATTCGCAGACTGCCAGCTGAAAAGATTTTGGGAGGGCCTAGGAAACGGTGGGGCTTTAATAAATCAACTCTTAACGATATTTTTGTCTCAGTAGAAATTTTACGAAAAGCTTGTTATAGGGACGGGCTCTTCCCTGTCTTCGTTGAATGCTTCGCAGCAACCGCTTACTCTGCTTGAGTTATTGTATCTGAACGACTCTGAAGAAGACCTCGACGGCACGCCGACCAGCAGTGCGAGTTTGACGAGTAGTTTCGACAGGTCATCCTCAAAGTATCGCTCCGACACAGCACTCCACCTCAGCGCACCGGCGCAGCCCTTCTACGGGTGCTGAAGATTAGCTTTCAACTTTATGACCCAACTTTTTTAGCCCATTCGGTTGAAATTTGATTTTTGAGTGTGCTGTGACCTAGCGGCGTGTGCGTTCGAAGTGCCTCAGCAACGTACCGTATGACATCATATTATTGCTGCCATTGTTTTACAAGCGCTTAGGTGCGGAAGTCATGTGAAGGGATGGTTGATGCTGAGAAGCGTAACATGCGGTGAATAGGTTGGCCGTAAAATTTTTTAATGCTCATATTGCGGCGCTTAGAGCTCATGGTTCGCTTGGGTTCTTAAAATAGCTCTTTCTATATAGGCTGGAGAAGTTTTAAAAAAAAAAAAACAAATTTTGTCCAGGAGCTTAACGTATTCTTATTTAACAGATGAATCGAACTAAAAAAAAAAGTCATCAGTAGCTATGCTGACCTTTCGGTTCTTTGGGCGATGATAATAGCGAACGGCGTCCAAGTTGGGCAACCGAGTTGAGATTGTTTTGTTATAAATATGAAATTGTTTTGTTGTGAACATGATATCGCGGGCGTAATTTTGCCACTGTTTAGCAGACCGAACGCGTTGGATCGCTGCCAAAATTCGGTCGAAACAAAATGCATTTTAAAAACATTGGTCACGTATTAACTGAGGCAGTCATTACATAACGTATTGCTCATTATATCTCAGTGTGTCCACCAATGGAATGAAGTAAAATAGAATTGCAAGAAAACCCATTTTTAAAGATAACTCAGTTTAGATTAAAATCCGTATTTCAGGTTAGCATTACTGGAGGAAATATCGAGGTGTGATGCACGTTCAGGAGAGCATTTATTAAACGGATCGTTGCGTTACCGTTCATGCTCACCCTCAGCGAGTGTTCCTATACCAATATCGGTATCTCAGGAACCGGTTCCGGTTTTCAAAAAAGACCTTCAACAACAGGAAGCGAATTCTGCTTCCAACGTCCTGTCAAGGTATAGGGTTCTTACTGCTTTCTCGAACCACCAACACTGCATATGTACCGTTTTTTTAAACAACTTTTCACTCCTTTTTTCGTCGAACTCTTGTTAAAAAGAAATAAACGAGAATTAGCTCGTATGCGTTATATAGTATTTGGACCACTCAGAAGTAAAATTCTGAGAATATAAAACCGAGTAATATTGAGTTGGTTTAACAGCGTCAGGTTACCTGGAACTGGAACTACATGTATTATGAAGACGCAATTGAAAGAGCAAGAGCAGGAGACTTAGTTAATTCTAAAAACAAATGCTACGCGACTCACTTAGACGCAGGGTAGTTTTCGTCGTTCCAGCGCAATTTGCAGCAATTCTTTTTTTTTTCTTTCTTTACTGATAGGCTTGATTTTGATAAATGCATTTTTTTTTTAAACCTCTGCGCCTCTTTCACTTCAGGAGGTTTTAATGAACGCCACTGGTATGACATGTCTTATGCGAATTACAATGAGTTAAAAAATGCGTTTTTCTAAGTGATTCCATCAACGTATCACCTAGTGCATCTTTGATCGGTGAGATGAGCTCGCTAGATTGTCGTGTAGCAACACGGCTGTAACGAATCTGCGCAGATCTACTGAAACTCTGGAACAAAACGTGGTCAAGAAAGATACACTTTCTTTTCGCTTTTTTCCTTGATCGTCGTTTTTCTCAATGCGTCGAACTTTTACACGAGTCTGATCCATTTTTGCATTCCAGATGGATGCAGTGGACATTTCTGGCATCATAATTTTTAAATGGTTTTGCCGAATAAAAAGAAAAATCACTGTTCAAAGCAGGCAAAGTCGAATTGTTCTGGAAAAACCAAAATTGCAGATTTTTCGACCTTTAGCGAGTATTCCTCGTTGACTTCATTTACTTACCGACATCGTGAAAATTATTTTGTTGTTGCAAACAATGACAGTATAACAATTCCTTGTCGTAAGTTTCTGTCTATGACTCTATAAGAGATTTGAGCAGTTTGCCCAATCGATGTTTTTATTCTCACTTTTCGCTGCAAACGCCTGATTGTCTTGTTGAGATAATATGCAGGAGACAGCTATTGTTAGTCGAAGAAGGAACGCTTAATGTTTTGAACTGATGAGTTGATTCATCTGTTGAAGGTCACTGCCGGCGTCAGCCGTGTATTGCTGAACACCAGCACCACGTCGGCTGCTACAGGTCTGGGAGAGCGCTTACTGCGCTACATCAGATAGCTTTCTATTTGTCGCGCCAAAACGCAACGCAAAAGCAAATTGCATGCGTCATTTTCCCTGCGAGCGTTTTATTTACAACTTACTCTGATTCGTATAAACATTTAAGAAGGAACGCTTAATGTTTTGAACTGATGAGTTGATTCATCTGTTGAAGGTCACTGCCGGCGTCAGCCGTGTATTGCTGAACACCAGCACCACGTCGGCTGCTACAGGTCTGGGAGAGCGCTTACTGCGCTACATCAGATAGCTTTCTATTTGTCGCGCCAAAACGCAACGCAAAAGCAAATTGCATGCGTCATTTTCCCTGCGAGCGTTTTATTTACAACTTACTCTGATTCGTATAAACATTTAATAATTAGATTTTCCTTTTATAAAATGACTCGACTGTACTTGAATTTTTTCTGTGAACCAGTTTTCACTGTTTTTTTCTTCGCATTTACATTAAGAATACCATAAAAGTGTTTCGTTCTCACCCATTGTTTTTCTTTTTCTTTTTTTCACTTTCCATCATTTTCCTTTTTTCTTCCATCGTTTACAAGACTGATTGAAAGGTGCGGCATTGCTCATTTTCAGCGAAATGGACTGGTGATTCTGTGAAACTACAGTATTATCTCAAATAAAGCCTCTAAGGCAATAAAGTTCACGGCCTTTTAGAGGGAAAAGAGCTAAATGGGGAGGGGGGGGGGGAAGACATCTTTTTTTAGCATGTGGCGAAAAGAAAGGGAAGGAAGAGGCGAAGGACCACTTTTTTTTTCAACGTTTGATTACTCACTCTTTGCATTAGAGCTACTCATTCCATTCAAATCAAAGTTTTACACTAATTCCAGCCTTCCCCCGCCATTCTTGCACTTCCCCGGGATTTTCCTGTCTCTTTTATGGGCACAAAATTGGAAAGTATCATCTACCACTTTTTCTGTAAATAAAACACTTCATCGCCTTATATAACTGTAAAGTTTAACTATGTAAATGTAAATACACGCAAGAAGCAGTTAGATGAAATCCATATTTTTGTTTTCATAAAATCCGTAGAAACGGACCTCATATTTGAATTTCAAATTTCACATCGATAAGGGGTCTCTTTTCCTTGATGATGGGCGTTAGCGCTCTCGTCGGCCTCCCCGCTCAACCTTCAAACAGCCCATCTCTCTCTCCCTCCCCCGTTCTTCCTTCCCCTTTTTCGCTTCCAGCCCTATTCCATACCTCGAACAAGTCCCTAAGCATACCCACGATTGTGAAAAGAAAAAGAAGAAAGAGGGGATAATGGTCTGAAAGTCTAGGGAAAGGGATAAGAAGTCCACAGTTTTGAAAGATTTAGGGAAGGCTGCGCTTATGGAGTGAATTATTATGACTGGCATAATTTTCATGCGTTTTATTATTACACTGAATTTTTGTATCTGTGAAAATACACGTACCGTATTTTTAGTACAAACACCTATATTGATCACTCAGTGCCAAAACGCAGTCATTGTATCAGCTCAACGACTGGGAAACTGTTAACTTTTCCTTTAGGCAACTAGACTGGTTCGGGTTGAATAGATTGTTTTAAATGATTTCGAACGAATAACTCCATGATTTTGCACGCCGACAATGTTAGAGAAATATGTCTATGATTGAAAATTTTCATTAGTCGGCGTCTTCTTGAGCATTGTGGAGTGACTGTTACTGTTTTCCAAGGGGAGAAATCGAGGAAGTTTTGAGAGACGACTTGAAAAGAAGTGAGGGTAACAAGCACTATCAGCGCGGTAGTTCAAGGCAAACGAATGCATGCGATGAGGAGTGCAAGATATTTTACCGTTAGGAAGTCTGGTAGCGTTATTGCTTTAATGGGACGTAGCACATGCTTTTCATAGTTATTTGCGTATGTATCAGAGGCCTTCCGTTACTCGTCGTGCCGTTGCAATTATAGCCACAGTTTCATTTCTCCTAACCGAAACAGATAAGAAAACATTTATCTTGGGGACGAAACCTCCTGAAATGAATGCAACACGAAATAGCTTCATGCGCAGTCGACGAAACGAGATCATACATTGCATCGGTATCGGCGATGTATAGGAAACGTAATTGAGCACGATCTTCTCTGAATGTTTAGGCAAAATGCAAGCTTTTTTAATTTGCCATGTTGGTTGCACGCCTCCTCATTGTTGTGTTGAGTGCAGATCAGTTAGTCCATTACTGTGAATTTCGTTCCATTGGCCTTTTTCTTGCTCTTCTTTGCTTCTGATCTAATCTAGTCAACTCGGATCATTTCGAATGCAAAAAAAACCCCCCACGGAGTAGTGGTACACTGTATTTTCGTTTACTTTTAAACTTTCCCGGGTATAAAGCATTAGGGGGAGTCTGCCCTGGTAGAGTCGGTGTCAGCCATTTTTGGAGATATGCGTGTTGTACTTTTTATACCGTTGATTTTTATGGCATTTTGTACGGCTGTGTTTGAACGTAAATACTACAATGAAAAACCCGCTCAGTACTTCATAATTTTACATGAAGGAAGTACCACATACTACATGACCGCAGGATGAGGCAGGTGCTAAATTTCTGAACAGTTGCCTTGGCGTGCACCACATGAGTGCGTTTTTTTAACTCTACCAGGTAAGCGGCAGTCATCGGGTGGGGAACTGGATGAAAACATGAACTGTTTTGTGTGAAATTGACTGGTGTAAACCGGCCATGGTGTATGCCTCATTATCGGTTCACAAGTCTTTAACGCTTATAAATGTTTCTGCGCTTGAAAAACGATTGCAGTGAGGATGCTGCGTTCGATTTGTAGTTTCATTGAACACAGCGATTCTTTCATACGTTCCCTCAGATTACGCTGCGTTTCGGCACTTCACCAACATTAATAACGAAGGAACACTGAGCGATGCATATTCGACGAGAAGCATTTTTGGAAGAACTTAGAAGACTGAGAAGGAGGAATGTGCGAGGTGGCACGGTCAGATACAAACATGATGGTGCATCATGTCGGTGGAGAAGTCGTAGGAGATCTGAAGTGGATGATTTGACAACTTTTACTTGGAGAGGAGTGAAATGTAGAAAGGAGGATTTGAAGAATAATGCGTAAAGCTGAAATGCTTCGATTTGTTTAATACTGATAATTTCTGAAAGGTTAATATTGTGATGCCTTTCCCGTTGGATTTTTTTTTGTGAGCCTTGCTTCCATTGGTGTATTTTGCGGAAAGGTGATCTTTCAAAATGAAGGCCAGCTTCGCAATATGCTCCCATAAAATCCATCGACGAAGGTTGGACTTCCCGTTGGATTTTTTTTTGTGAGCCTTGCTTCCATTGGTGTATTTTGCGGAAAGGTGATCTTTCAAAATGAAGGCCAGCTTCGCAATATGCTCCCATAAAATCCATCGACGAAGGTTGGACTTGGGGAAATATCAATTAAGGAGGCATAGCGGTCTCAACGCTTCAAGAGTCGTTATTTATTTAATTGAAACGACTCGGCTTTAAGTAATTTTTATTGAAATCACGTTTAGGTAAGAAATTTTTCAAAACGGATTTTTTTCTTCTTCGTTTTGTGCCTAAAGATCACTATGCTTTATGTTCATTTTTAAAGGAATGATATAACTCACTTCGTATATAACTCAAACTGTCGCCAGCTTCCTGAAATATTTCGTCTAAAGTTTTGAATAGGGGACGCTTGAATGGTGCGGATGACTTTTGCTCTGAAAAGGTAGTGGTATATTTGTACTCGTATTGACTAACTTATTATTTGTAAACGGATATTTGATAGGGTTTCTGAGAGAGAAAAAACTGGGAGGTTGGGGTACTGCCTTTATCTGTCAGCCCCACTTTCAGAACACTAGAGTTAAGTCGGTATAACGCAGTTTATTTGCAGTTTATTTCAATAAAGTGTGTTCATTCGGTCCCGATCAGCTGCGATCTCAATAGCTCCGGTTAAATGGGGCGAGAAGCAGGCATTGGATGGAGGCCATAGGGGACGGGAGAGGGTCGGTAAACCCTTTACATTTGACATCGAAGTTGCTCATCAGTTTAGCAGCGTGGCACATTGCCAGATGCGCTCTTAAAAGACTGCTCGATCAAGCAAAACGTGTCTGCACAGACGCCATTTAAGAAAGCCGCAAGTGTTAAAGGGCAGAGTGTTCGAGTCCCATAACATAGAATGGGTTTGAGCCATCCATTTATCGCACGCTTGTGTTCCGGCCTTGTCCCACTTTTGGAATTGCTTGCTATATTTTATTACTTTCAGTTTCAGAGAGGAGCAGCCTGGTACGAGTGTGAAGGTGAACTGGGTGAGTAGATCGGTGAAACGTTCAAAATCACTTGGTAAAGCGTCTCATTCTCGACAAATGCTACGCTTTACGACGACTGTTGTTAAGGAGGAGGATTTTGCAGATGCGAAATCGGAAGGCGAATCTGCAAAGGAGCTGCAAGGTGCATCTACAGTTGTTAAAAATTGATTCAGTTTAATTTGAAACTTAGCCCTCCGTCCTCGCTTTTCACTTCCATAAGGTGTCTGCTCTCGGTATAGCTTCCTTGGACGGTGAGCTTGACATGCATGCTTAGGCTGTATCCATCATCTGTCTGCGTCAACGTTGATGCGGTTCATTTATACGCATTCTGCTTCCTTAACACACTACGCCCTTTTCCACACTTCTTTCCTCGGACCTGATCGCGTCAGCTGTACCTAGCACCAAAATCTTACGCAGTGTCAGCGCCGCGCACGTACTGTGTGCGAAGTATTTGCTCAGCTGCGGGGCTGAAAAGAAATATTGGCGGTAACGTTTTCTCCTTGTTCAGGTGTAAGTTTGTGATTAAAGCGATTAGCGATGTCAAAATTTCCTAAAAGCTTCCACATATATACAAGCATCTGAGTTCTGCGAGAGATTTCTTGGAAAATTTGCGTTTTAATGAGCGAACGTCGTGCAAACACGTCTTATTCAGAATTTAGCTTTTAAAATTTCGTAGTACCCTACTGGTGGCACTTATCCGGCTACCTATTCGTTTTTCAACCTCTTTCCAAATACCGTTTTTTTAGCACAATGAAGCACAGATTTTTTGTCCCCTATAGCATTCCTTTTGGCGTAATGGTTATTGACGTCACCGATATGGCTTGGAGCTGAATCCTTTTGCGGCCGTTCTTCTCTTCTCGACCTTTCCGAAATTTCTTCGATATTCGTTTCTCGACGTCTTTCACTTTTTTTTTCTTTTGCATATGCCTTCTGAGATTACACTAACATTTGCCTGGCGACGTCTGGTCACGGCTTCAACTACTTCGCTGGCTTCAGCTGCTGGGATGACATAGCTTCGGCGGTAGGTCAGCGTGCTAGAAGAATTAATCTCCGGCTGGACCGTTTGGAGAACCTGGTTTGGACTCCGATCTTCACGGTAATCTGGTTGTGGCTGTATCTCAAGTCGCAGGGATGATTTGGCATAAGCTTCACTCTGTGAGAGGATTAGATGTCAGCTACGAGTTTCTAAAAATTTAGTTCAGGCCGCGACCTTTGCGAATGCTTGACTGTGGCTCTAACTGCTGCGTTCAGGAATACCACCTGACTTCAACTCTTGTTCGAACTTCCAAGAACGACTGGCCGTAGTTGCGTTCTTCAGAATAGCTCGGCTTCAGCCCCGTGGTGCTTCGATTTGAAAAAAGTCCCCGTCGCAGAATCAGGCGGTGATCGGAAATGTGGTTGCGATATCATTTTTCAGAGAAATCGAGAAAAAATTTTTTGACCCCGGAGCCATTGAGTATGGTCGCGAACAGTAGAAATTAATAAATAATAATGATGCGGCATTATTTTCTGTGGAAATGGAAAATCCGGAGAGTTTCAGTAGAGTGCGCTATAATCGGGGAAGGGTTTTGTTTTGGATGTTTTGTGCAAGTTGTAAGGGGTATGCCGGGAGTAGCTGCTAGGAGGCAAGTGGCACACGTTCGCTTACCGTCTTTTGGTTTTGCACGAAGATGGGACTGTTTTCTCCATTGTCTTCTCTTTTCTTTGCCCCTCACTGCTTTTGTTTGAATTAAATATTTCCGGTTTTAGTGCATGATCGCATTCATGCGTCCGTGGGAGTGAACTTCAGATCAAAACTTGCAGAAACAGTCGCATTTGTTAGTGAAGGAAAATTTTCTGATTCAGTGATTTCATCTTCAGGAATTTTCTCGCAGCTATCAATCTCTTCACTTTTCCCGAGTTCACTTACCGAAGCGTATGATGTTTCGAATCCGAAATTGTCTCCATGGAACTGAAAAAAATGCGACGAGGGCCCATTGTTGCAACGTGCTTATTGTTATATACTCGTAACTGTTAGGAGCCTGCCGGAGCTTGCTGTACATTTAGTTATCAGTGATGCAAAGTTTCTCATTTCTCATTATACCCGATACTACCTGCTTTCTTCGTTCTCGTAGCTGGCTCATCTGTTTGATTTTGCACTGTATAGTTTCAACCGTCCATGTTGGGTGCAGTTTAGAAGTCGTCACTAGGTTGACTTTAGTATGCGCTGATACCACGTCGTTCGACTCGTTCTTACAAGGTGATCGTGTGAAACTGGAGTTTTCATTGCGTTCTTCACCGCATGGTTGCGGCGTTTCTGCCAGGAGGCAGTTGAACTATCTTCCCTATCGAACTAGCTTCTCTCTTTCTATAAAGATCATTCCATAACCATCTCATCTTAGTGCGAGAGGCAGAAAGTGGACGTACAGCACTCACATCACACTGTCCCACTTACATAATCCCTACTAAACCTCAGTTGCTGTACAGTGTGGACAAGGCGTACCTCTTGCCATCCACATCAGTGTTTGCTAAAAACTCGTTAAGCGTTGACGTCATAAGGCTGATATGGGGTGATCTGTGATCCCACATCCGGACCAACGTAACTGTAAAATATGGCCGAAATGGGATTTCAAGTTTCCCTCCCTCTCTATGTAAGCTAATTGGAGCACAAGTGCGAGCAGTGCAGTTGTGTTTCACCAGACATTATTCATTTTAAATTAGAAACTATGACTTAGTGGCATAAAATGGTGCCTTTTCCCTCTCTTTTTATAACATTCGCATTCATTTCATTCATTTACTTATTTAATATTTATTTGTAAGTGGCTGTAACATCACTTCTAACCATTACCCAGTGTTCGCGTTCCAGCCTTCCGTGATGACTTGTTAATCCTGAATGTAGATTATGCACAAAGCGTCCAAAATGTGCTGTTTTTGAATGCTTTCCGAAATTTTTTAGTGCTACATGCAAATAAGAAAATATCCCCTCCCCCGATATCGTTGTTGCGAGGGTTTGAAAACGACTTCTTTTGCGTGTGTGTGCGTGTGTGTCTGTGCGTGTGTGTGTGTGTGCGTGTGCGTGTATGTGTGTGCGTGTGCGTGTGTGTGTTTGCGTGTGTGTGTGTGTGTGCGTGTGTGTGTCTGTGTGTGCGTGTGTGTGTGTGCGTGTATGTGTGTGCGTGTGTGCGTCTGTGTGTATGTGTGCGTGTCGTGTGTGTGTGCGTGTGTGTGTGTGCGTGTATGTGTGTGTGTGTGTGTGTGCGTCTGTGTGTATGTGTGCGTGTCGTGTGTGTGTGCGTGTGTGTTTGTGTGTGTGTGCGCGCGTGTGTTTGTGTGTGTGCGTGCGCGCGTGCGTGCGTGTGTGTGCGTATGCGTACCGGCTGCTGTTTGCTTATTTCTTGGCCTATTAGAACAAATGGAGGCTCGTGGAACGTGCTTGAATGAAATAATATTTTTCCTGTTTAAAAAATAGTTGTGCACTACGTACTGTTTCATCGACACGACCGCAACTGCTGCCACGACCCCATTTCGCCTATTGAAGGGAATTAAGCTTGGCCAAAGTCGGTGCCGTCACAACCGTGAAGGAAACATTTTGTTTCAACGTCTTCTCCACACCTGCCGTTATCTCGAGGGAGGGAGGGAGAGGGGGGGGGGATTACAGAAAAATGTGTTATCAGTTACTGATATTCATGAACTGAGTGCTACCAGGATGCCGATATCAGGTCCTTATTCGCAGACTGCACCCCCTACTTCCTAACGCCTTCTCCTCCCTTTCCCCTCCTCAGTATGTTGGGAAAATAAAGGGAGGTGAATGAAAACTTCGAATTTTGCCATAGACCTGCAGTATTTGTGGAAGATTGGATGTTTAATCTGGAACGACATACGGTCAGTTTCATTCGGCTTATTGCAGAACAGGACACTGACAGAGCTTCGAAAGGTACTGTGGAGAAGAATGTGAGCGATGGGGGTCGTTTGGGAAGAAACGAGACACGCGCAAGGAAGACCGCTACTGTTCCGACATGTGCGCAAAACACGACTGTCGACGAACACACGACTGTCGTTCGTTTTATGCCAGTCGAGCAGTTGGTGCAATGCCGTCCTCCTGAACAATCGCACGTAAGGCTGAAAGATGGTCTCATGACAACTGACACTACTGGCTCGGAGTCGGCAAAGGTGGGCTTGTTTACGTTTCTGTAGTCGCGAGAAGGGAAGGTCGTTTTCTCATGTTTTTCACATATTAAAGAGCTCCTACTGCAGTGGTAGTAGTATTAGCATTTGTGACAAGGGTGTGCTTGCTTAGTATGGAAAAGCAAAGTCACCTTATGTTGTCACCCCATGTGCAATGCAGGGAAATGTTATGGGTTGGTTGCCGTCGCAGAGGAACACGCTACGATCCTATCGCTCATCTCCTAGGTAATTGCTATTGCACTGTGTCATCGAAGTGCTTTATCGTGCATTTGTAACGCGCCAACGCCTCAACTTTGAACAATTGCGGTATTGCAGCGTTGAAGTCTGATTACTTCAAAGATTTCTTGTCATGCTAAACAGTCTCGGGTAGTCATTTTTAAGGCTTCTCTAGTTAAGCAATTTTTTCCTAGTAATCAGAAATACTGTAGCAAGCTTTGGTCGTTTGACTGCTTTCAACTCGTCTTGTGCGATTCCTTCCTTACCTACTTCTTGCGATGCGTTTTTTTTTTACATTTTTAAATCGAGTTGAGGTGAAGTATTCGGATTGTTCACAGAGAGGATTGAAGAGGCAGAGAAAGGGTGTGGGTGGAGATGTTAACTGAAAGAAAGCACTTGGCAGTTTAATCGCTTTTGCTGAAAGACGACGCTTTGACGTTTTTTAATCAATAGAGGATACCTTGGCTTTTAAGAACACAAGCCAGGGTCTTATCTGTGTTTTGCCTATTTATTTTTAAACCTATTTGCGTTGCTTTTTTAAACCTTTTCCCCTCTTCTGTTTCTGATCAATCTTGCCATGCTCATCGTTCGTTAAACTTTAGGAATCCTTCGTTTTTTGCTGTTGAAACCTGCTCCAGTCTGCTGTTTTTGCAACTGCACTGGTTCAAGTATTCTGAATAGAGTGTTCTTGGCTTCTTTAAGAGGACGGTCATTAAAAGGGAGCTTTTGCTGGTATATATTCCACAAACATGCAATCACTAATCTGCTTTAGGCTTTCAATGTGCTATGAGCAGTCTGAGGGCTTTGGTAGTAGTATTAGCATTTGTGACAAGGGTGTGCTTGCTTAGTATGGAAAAGCAAAGTCACCTTATGTTGTCACCCCATGTGCAATGCAGGGAAATGTTATGGGTTGGTTGCCGTCGCAGAGGAACACGCTACGATCCTATCGCTCATCTCCTAGGTCATTGCTATTGCACTGTGTCATCGAAGTGCTTTATCGTGCATTTGTAACGCGCCAACGCCTCAACTTTGAACAATTGCGGTATTGCAGCGTTGAAGTCTGATTACTTCAAAGATTTCTTGTCATGCTAAACAGTCTCGGGTAGTCATATTTTTAAGGCTTCTCTAGTTAAGCAATTTTTTCCTAGTAATCAGAAATACTGTAGCAAGCTTTGGTCGTTTGACTGCTTTCAACTCGTCTTGTGCGATTCCTTCCTTACCTACTTCTTGCGATGCGTTTTTTTTTTACATTTTTAAATCGAGTTGAGGTGAAGTATTCGGATTGTTCACAGAGAGGATTGAAGAGGCAGAGAAAGGGTGTGGGTGGAGATGTTAACTGAAAGAAAGCACTTGGCAGTTTAATCGCTTTTGCTGAAAGACGACGCTTTGACGTTTTTTAATCAATAGAGGATACCTTGGCTTTTAAGAACACAAGCCAGGGTCTTATCTGTGTTTTGCCTATTTATTTTTAAACCTATTTGCGTTGCTTTTTTAAACCTTTTCCCCTCTTCTGTTTCTGATCAATCTTGCCATGCTCATCGTTCGTTAAACTTTAGGAATCCTTCGTTTTTTGCTGTTGAAACCTGCTCCAGTCTGCTGTTTTTGCAACTGCACTGGTTCAAGTATTCTGAATAGAGTGTTCTTGGCTTCTTTAAGAGGACGGTCATTAAAAGGGAGCTTTTGCTGGTATATATTCCACAAACATGCAATCACTAATCTGCTTTAGGCTTTCAATGTGCTATGAGCAGTCTGAGGGCTTGCTGCTTAATGATATTAGCATGCATTCACGACTTTTTCTCCTCCTCGCATATCCACGATTTGGAATGCTTTCCGTGAACGTCATTTCGCAGTAATATTTCATTTTGGTAGCTTAAGCGGTTCTTGATAGTAAGTGCACAGCAACAACATTTGAGTAATGAACAAACGTTGATTTCTATCAGTTGCGCTAGTACCATTTCTTCATCAGTCGCATCATGCACGGCCACCACTGTGTTTTCGTAGTTTGTAATTGCTCAGTTCACTCTGTTACAGTCTTCAAATTTTTATGTTCACTTCTGCTTCTTCAGATGAACATAATTACGATCTTAGGAGGATGAACTTTCGACTTGCTTCATTTGTCCCTCTTTTCTAAAGTTGCAGTCTTGCAAGATATGCCTACCATAGATCGTTTTATTATTTCTGCTCAAAAAAAAAAACCCCTGTATATCGTCTTGTGTTAAGTAGACCCCGGAATAAGGGAAATTTGATAGTTTGATAATCAGATCAGTATATTTTCACGTTCTTTGTTTGGCAAATTCTTATTGAAACAAGAATTGGGATAATCAAGTTGTATCACAGCATTCTTCATCTGTCACATAGAGTGGCGGCGGTTATCAAACTTAGCAAGAATAGACTGGCGGCGGTTGTCAGACTAAGCAAGCAATGAACTGAAAATGCGTATGTGCTTTCCGTTTGAGGTTTGTTTTTCAGCAAAGACCGCGCTTTTATTTGGAGCTGTCGCTCTTTTTACACCTTACATTCCATCTTACTCTTTTTCTCGCTCCTCCCTCATCCCTCACCCC
>JPKZ01002646.1:625982-670750 GCA_000803305.1 Toxocara canis | reverse complement strand
AAAAAAAAAAAAAAGAGGGGGGGGGGGGGGGGCGCTAACATCACTGATTTAAAACAACCTAGAAAACCAAACCGGAAACCGTTTATTTATGATTAACTCTGTATGTAATCGGGTTTTCATTCTCAACCAAATTTTTGACATAATCGTAATTTGGTCCTTTTTCTTTCGGAGCAGTGGTCGCTTGTGAATAATGTGGAAGTAATCAGTCTCAATTTTCCAAGTCTAAAGCATTACTTGCAGATCCTTGTGTATACCGGAGATAACGATGAACTGTTCGACCAGATTGCGGCTTCATTGTCTATGATGTTATCTTCTGACACGTACGCCGTATTTCATCTCTCGCAGGAAGCACTACGAGAACACCCTTGGATCAACAGGGAGGCGGCGTGTCTTCTTATCGCAGACACAAAGACGCTCGACGACAAATCATGGACGAGGCTTCAGCACTATTTTAACAGTGTTAGCCGCTTCCTGCTTTGAACGCATTTTGCTCAGATGTTCTATCTTCTGTGTTGGCGTCATGCTCACAATTCACAACTCTGCACTTTCGGTGTAAGCATAGGTGTTGTTGGCAGCAAATGGAGATAGTGGGGCATAGTTCTGCGAAGTGTTTGTTTCTGCATTTTTATGCAGATCCCAGGACTATCCAACTCGGACATTTTGTGATGCCTCGAAATGAACTAAATTGTAATCAGGAAGAGTTAGGGACAGCTCATCACGTTCTGCAACCTCAAATGCAGAAGAAGAAAACAACAGTGGAGGTCTTCAGAGGAACAGTGGCAAAGTCGTCGAGCATAAGGGAGCAATCCGCGAAAAGGGTTTTGAAGAGATACCTCGACCTTTCCAGTTAGGAACACCATAACGTCCATTTTCTCACTGATACTACTCTCCACAAGTTTTTAAATGAACGCCTTCTAAAATTGGTTCCAACAAGCCGCTCAGGGGGGCCATCTTCTGCGATGAGGAACTGTTCAATATCACGTTGGACCAAAACTGTCTAAGCGGCAATGTTCTCTTGTACTTAGAAAGTACTGCCAGCAGGCGGCTCCACTTGACGTGATGGTTTGTATGGTTGCGTGCATCATAGGCAAAAATCCCTGCGCAATTTAGTTTTAGAGAAAAAAGGTAAGAGCTAGCATCCGATCAAAAATCAGAAGTCGTACTGGGTGCGAGGGTCTACGATATACGCACCAGACATTTGGCTCAATGATTTTTAGTCATCCAGTTTCCCTTACCAAAATCCACTTAACTTCGACAAATGAGAGTTATTGTTTGCCGAGCTCGTCTGTTATTACATACCAGGGCAAAACGACATCTAAGTGATACTTCAGGACAACTCACGCTCAGCACGCATGTGCGCGTTATGGGCATCCAGAAGAAGCAGATTACAGATGATATCAAAGTGAATGAAAGGAATATTGAGTTGTTCTTGTTATGGGATGCTTACTTATATGCAGGCTTGTTATTATAAGGGCTTCGTAAGGATGCGTTTCCATTGCGAAATGTCGTGCACGCTTTTTTCGTATCACCATAATTTGACCGTACTGTATGAAAGTGCTAACTTTGGGCACAGAGAGTTTTGGTTTGAAACAATGTTTGAGACGAGCCTTTTTTCTTTCTTATTCCGCCCATGAAAATAAGATATCACTGTATGAATGCCTATTCGATTTTTGGTATGAGCGAAAGTTTCTGTGCTTTTCATATTGACTCGTTTTTCGCAGGAGTCATTTATTCTCAGCGGTTCAGCTGTGCTCCCCAAAATTAGCACGTTTGTTGAAGAGGCTGATTGTCGACTAACTCCTCAGCGCATTGAAGGACTCAGTCTTCAGTTGTCCGCTCAGTTCATGACATAAGTTATGTTCCCTCCCATGCTTTTGTTGATGCTCACAGCAGTGCTGCTATTGCAGTCGGGTAAGATGCTGTTCGTGTGCCAGAATAGTCTGCTGAGCAGTCTATCATCGTGCAGTTCGTCTCGGAAAAGTGCCAAAATGCTGAAGATGGCGTTTGGAGAGCGACAGTCAAGCACGCTCGGCAAGGACTTCGAAACTTTCCTCAAAAAAACACTGAAGATGATAGCCAAACACAAAAGGGTTATTTCTTTCTTTTTCTTTGTTAATTTAGTTGCATCAGGTGTCGAAGCGGGCAGCTCATGTCCTGTTCAGTAGAAATCCCCTATTGCAGTGGTTAACTGATCAAATATATCGCTTGTGATTCCGTTCTCCTATTTGGTTCAGTTACAAGGACATAAAATCTAGTGCACACGCAAAAAGCGAATTAGTTTGGCACTTTCTGCGAATAAGGTGCTCTGCTGTCAGGGACGGAAGATTAACAAAGTCGGGCTCACTCAAAGCAGTATGTCTTTTCAGCTTCGTTAGTTTCCAGTTCTGCGCATAACAAGTTCTCATGACTTCAGGTAAATGAAACGTTTCACGCGAAAGATCTCATCGGAGGTTATAAATTCTCAGTGGTTATTAACAAAAATGAAGGTTCGTTATGGATTTTGTTGCTTTTAGAAAAGTTCGAAATTGAGAACGTGATCGCCTGAACGAAAACTTCAGAAAATCGCGCTTTTGGATGCTGTCTGCTATCTGTGAATTCGCAAACAGTCGCTTAATTTTTTGATTTGCTGTGATATTTCTGTGTGTTTACTGAACTTCTGGAGCAAGTAACGTGTTGTGATCGTGAAGCTGCCTGACTGGTTGAGCCGAGTACGCAATGTCGTTCACATCGCTTTTTTGTATCATTTTATGGCCTCTCTTCTGAGAGGTGCTGGCATTGTGCGTGTTTTGATATGATCTTTTATGAAGTCGATGCTTCTGCGTTGAAAGCCAGTCGGTGAAACAGCGCTTCATTTGTGCCTCTAGTGACTCCATTTTGAAAAGAGCGCGGTCGAGGTTTTTATTAAGGATTGTGGTAGGTAGTATTATTGTGATGAGAATCGCTTCTGTGGTGGCAGGAGGGAACTGTATCGTTCAATGTGCATTCTGGCTTCGGCTTTTTGGTAGTCATTAGGAGTTGATGTTAACAGCTGCTTTTTTTAGACACGCCTCTGTTGCTTTACATGGAGAACGCAGCGCAGCAGGCGAGTGCACTGTTCAGTGACGCGACGTGCGAACAGTTGTTGATGGGCGGGGCGCGCATGATTTCGGATGCCCTCGCGAGACTGTCGATTCCGACCATCGAAAATATCCAGATTCCACGCGCCTCGAGGGGATACCTTATCTGCGAAAATGACAGACTCCCCTGGAATATGCAGGTTTGACCTCTGTTGATGTGCTTTTCAAGTGCAAGTAAAAGTGGAGAAAGGGTTTCAAGCAAGGAACGGGCATAAAAATCACTCGACCTGTGAGACGGCACTATGTAATTTTGTCGAGGTATACTTGCACCATAGGTTTTTCAGAGCAAAAAAATGCGAGTCCGTAAGATGCGCACTGTAATTAGCATTAGATATGCAAATGTCTAGGCGAGTATGAAATACATGGGCTTGCCACCTCCACTTGGCTGTCACCCAAAATTCCGTCTCTGTCGCTTTTGCGATCGCAGTTTCTTTTCTTTTGTGAGCTCTTACCGAATTTGGGCTGCGGTTTATGACTATCCATTCCCCCACCCCTCCCCCTCTCCCCCCTCCACAACTGGCTGAGAAGAGGATAGGTCCGTTTATGATGCAGATGCATTTGTGTTGTGTGACTTATCAATTTTGGATCCCCTGATGGTCAGCCTGCTAGTAGCAGAGCAACCCGAAGTCGAACCAGGGTCCTCTCGCATATCAGGCGAAGGCTGTGTCCGCTGGGCTACTGCCCCGCATATTTAGCAAGATTATGGAAATTTATACGCTAGATGCACCAACGTTGACGCAGTAATGCTTTATAAAGGCGTTTTGCTTTCAGGGGATGTATTTCAACGAAAATTTTGGCGGCTTCCCTAAAGTGCTTATACGGCAAGTGAAAAAGCACGGAGATTTGCCCGAACCTTCGGAGCAACTGTTTCCGGTGGAATTTAGGACGCGTGCGGATGGTTTACCAGATTTCGACCACA
Organism: Toxocara canis; assembly: GCA_000803305.1. NCBI lineage: Eukaryota > Metazoa > Nematoda > Chromadorea > Rhabditida > Toxocaridae > Toxocara > Toxocara canis. The sequence goes on along the minus strand of JPKZ01002646.1, from coordinate 666,715 downwards.
AAACATATTTCAGGTTTATTTCTTCTCTTTTATAGAAACCCTTTAATTCCGGCAGTCTTTGAAGCCCTTGAAAATTACTGGGGTCAAAAAATATGTGAAGTCGTCATAGATTTGGGATTAAAACTTTCAAGTGACGTGAAGTCGTGCTTGTTGGCAGCAAAACGGAATTCGCTGTCTGCATAACGAGGTTTATTTCAGTCGATTCTTAACTGCCCGTTCTTTTCAAGTGACACCTGCCAATTAGTATTTAACTTTATTTTTTGACTTATTAAATATATAGTTATGAGCCAGCTGTCGTGTAAACCGTCTCCGATGGTCCAGCGAGTTTATTAAGTGTAGTGAAGAAAGCAGAATTAGAGGCGGATACACGGTAGCGAATGTAGTATGAGAAGCGGATATATGCCAGAGAATATACACGACACGAAGACGAGGCCAGAAGCAACCTTACCCCTTTTGGTGAAAGTAGAGAACTGCTCAGGTCCGAATCATCTTCGCCCCCCGGCGGGCACGGTTTATCCCTGCTTCTTTCCAAACATAAACACAAAATGAGCGCAAAGCAATGCGGTACATATGTATACATAGCAGGAAACCTTATCTCCATAGCCACAAAGAAAACGTGAAGACAGAACGCAGATGGAGGTCCGCATCACAAAGATCAGTGTGTGCTAGCATGTTTACGTGATTTTTTTCGCCAATTGGATGTGCTTTGATTTGTAAAGAGGACAGTTTTTGCAACACCGGCTATGCCAACTGTATGGTCTCGTAAGGTGCTGTAAGTTTAGGGTATTGGAAACAGAGAGGATCGGTAAAGCGCTCTTCTATGTTCCAGTATGCGAATCAACACAAAACATAGCGAGGAGGTTTGTTGTAACACGTTCCTTGTTTTTTTTTTTTAAATTTCCAATCTTGTTTAACTTTTTTTGTTTATCTGTTCACTAAAATATTAGTGCGACAAAGATTTTGCATGAAACGTCAGACAAGACGTTGTCACGTCAACGCTATGGAGGGTTTGGTTCGAACCTGCCTACTTATAAAGTTGTTCATTGAGTCCTTTTTTAGGAAATACAAAAGAAAATAATTGGCGACTTGCGAATAAGAAAGTAATCAATCATTTCACACGTTTCATTATCACAAATTTTTTCATATGCAAATTGTCACGAATTATTTTCAGAAATCACATCATTCATGTTTCCGTGCTTCTGCGAACGTATTTTCACATGTTGATCTTTTCTTGAAGTATTCATCATTTTCATGTTGTTTTATAGTGAGTCATGGTTATGTAACGAATCAAGGAATGGTCTGCTATTAGAGCAGAAGACCACCCATATTGCTTAAGATGGAAAAGGAGTTCAGCATGTACAATGGTGCCGTTGATCAAGGCACTCGTTTCTGAGGTTGAGCAGGCTATGTGATCTTCTTCTTTTGCAGCTTGGCTGTTGGGATGCCCGATGAGCCAGTAGTTGTTGTTGCCAGGCAGCAGACTAAGGGCAGAGGTCAGTGCTGTTTTCTTTCCTTTTGTGCTAGCGTTCACAAGGTGGTTTTTCATTCATTCATTGCTTTCTAATGGAATGTCAGTGTGATAGCGCTGTTTTGCATAGAACGATGCACTTTCAGGTCGTTCGGGTAATCAGTGGCTGAGTCCGCCGGGATGTGCGATGTTTTCGTTCAACTTCGCTATCCCTCCTGGCACGACACTGTCCAAAAACATTGGCTTCATCCAGCATATATTGTGTGTAGCAATGATTGACGGTATCTGCTCACTGCACGACTTGAAGGTTGGCAATAAAGGCGAAAATTCAAAATTTGCTTGAGTTTCTAGCAAAATGCCGTTTTTATCTTTTCTGAAATTCCTTTGTTCGGCAAATGTCCGCTTTCTCTTGCTCAGACTTCGACATAAAAAGAACAGTGAATATCCATCTGTTCAACCCGGCCATCCATGCAGGACTGTTTGTTTGCGGCGTTTTCGCTTATGACCATATTAGTGCTGGTTCGGCGGATTCAACTGATTTACTTCCAGGATTTTCCACTGAGGATCAAATGGCCAAACGATATTTACTATGGACGGAAATTCAAAATGGGTGGGTTGTTGGTGAACGCGTCAACAAACGATGACAGCACTGTGTGCACATTAGGTGCATTTTTATATAGTACATTTTATATAGTACATTAGGTACATTTTTCGCGTATGTCATTTTATCTACTCACCGTCAGCGATAAGCGAAATAGTCACCTCATTTCCTGTATTCTTCGCCAACTCCCAGTTCGGGGGAGTTGTGGAAAAATCTGAAATTTCTGGGTTTTTTTTGAGAGAGTGAGGGAAGGTCATAGAAGGGGAGGTTTGACTTGTCGGTTGATTAAGTAGCCTACTTCATTTCGCTTATTTGAATTTCGATCGTGATTGCCTAAGAGAAAAGATAATTTACACAAACCGCTTTGCATTTTACTACAGCCTCGTTAATTTAACCTTCCTCGGTTTAGGCGAGATCGGTTAATTAATCATCTTGAAAATTTATGTCTTGAATTATTGCATTGAATCTCATTTTGAATGATTTTTTGGATAATCTTCAAATTTGTGTTGAGGGTTGGCAAATGTCAGCTCATGTAAGGATTGTGTATTGATTTCACCTCCTCCCCCTTTTCATTAGTTCGGATAACTATCACCGCGACACGTCATGAAACATTCCTTGTGGTATCCTGTAATGCAGCATACATACCATACATGAGTGTCCTATCGTTTTTGGCTTTCGACTGCTGGTACCAGATGGTAGTCGATTTGTAGCGGCTGACGATCGCTAAACGAGCGCTAGCTGCGCAAAACTACGCTGCGACGCAAGTTAGCTGCAGGTGTTCTCCCCTGCGGTGGAGCTGTGAAGAGAGTTGGCCATGCAAGGTAGCTGGTGATTATATTATGTAATATGCATGTGCCACTGACATAAGCCGTCTAATAGAGTAATGCAGCAAAATTAGATGTTCAGATTTTGCTCTACGTTTCGGTATGGGTTTAGGTGCTGGTATGAATGTGGCGAACAGTAAGCCTACGGTATGCGTAAATGACATGCTCCCGATCGATAGTGGTGTCGAGATCACCGTCGAGGAGTTCATTGCAAACACACTCAATAAATTCGAACGTAAGTTCTTATCGCTGGCTTGGTTCTCTGCTTCCAGGCTTAAGTGTCTCCAGATGGTAAAGTGCCTCATCGTCCTTTGAATAGTGCGGATTGTATCTTTTTTATTTGGAAGGGGAGGGGGGTGGGGGATGGAGAGGGAGAGAATATGGTCCATCTGCGAAATTTTAGCTGCACCATAACATATTCGTGTGGATCTCCTAGCGGGGCGCAATCGCTGTTTGCGTTGAATAGCCTCGCAAAGATTCAATTATCACAGTGATTTTCGTCACAAGGGGCAGTATCTTTAACGTTTTTTTGACTTTTGCAAGAATTTTACTTTCGCAGGGGCATTACATAGCACATCTGACCGCTTGTATGCACTCCTGTGTCTGCTTTTCGGATGTATTTTGTGTTCGGAAATCACTAAAGCTAGAACTAAGAAACTGAATAGACAATTTAAGCTGTTTGCTGCAGTGTCAGTTTTCAGCTTGAACTACTCCGTTTGGAAGGAGTTGTAGAAGAAGATTAAAATGTAGAGAATTAATTGTGAGGAAGCATTTTCACGCCTGATCATCTCGACACACGTGCTAAAAAAAAAAAGAAACGATTGCAGTCGGGTAAGATGCTGTTCGTGTGCCAGAATAGTCTGCTGAGCAGTCTATCATCGTGCAGTTCGTCTCGGAAAAGTGCCAAAATGCTGAAGATGGCGTTTGGAGAGCGACAGTCAAGCACGCTCGGCAAGGACTTCGAAACTTTCCTCAAAAAAACACTGAAGATGATAGCCAAACACAAAAGGGTTATTTCTTTCTTTTTCTTTGTTAATTTAGTTGCATCAGGTGTCGAAGCGGGCAGCTCATGTCCTGTTCAGTAGAAATCCCCTATTGCAGTGGTTAACTGATCAAATATATCGCTTGTGATTCCGTTCTCCTATTTGGTTCAGTTACAAGGACATAAAATCTAGTGCACACGCAAAAAGCGAATTAGTTTGGCACTTTCTGCGAATAAGGTGCTCTGCTGTCAGGGACGGAAGATTAACAAAGTCGGGCTCACTCAAAGCAGTATGTCTTTTCAGCTTCGTTAGTTTCCAGTTCTGCGCATAACAAGTTCTCATGACTTCAGGTAAATGAAACGTTTCACGCGAAAGATCTCATCGGAGGTTATAAATTCTCAGTGGTTATTAACAAAAATGAAGGTTCGTTATGGATTTTGTTGCTTTTAGAAAAGTTCGAAATTGAGAACGTGATCGCCTGAACGAAAACTTCAGAAAATCGCGCTTTTGGATGCTGTCTGCTATCTGTGAATTCGCAAACAGTCGCTTAATTTTTTGATTTGCTGTGATATTTCTGTGTGTTTACTGAACTTCTGGAGCAAGTAACGTGTTGTGATCGTGAAGCTGCCTGACTGGTTGAGCCGAGTACGCAATGTCGTTCACATCGCTTTTTTGTATCATTTTATGGCCTCTCTTCTGAGAGGTGCTGGCATTGTGCGTGTTTTGATATGATCTTTTATGAAGTCGATGCTTCTGCGTTGAAAGCCAGTCGGTGAAACAGCGCTTCATTTGTGCCTCTAGTGACTCCATTTTGAAAAGAGCGCGGTCGAGGTTTTTATTAAGGATTGTGGTAGGTAGTATTATTGTGATGAGAATCGCTTCTGTGGTGGCAGGAGGGAACTGTATCGTTCAATGTGCATTCTGGCTTCGGCTTTTTGGTAGTCATTAGGAGTTGATGTTAACAGCTGCTTTTTTTAGACACGCCTCTGTTGCTTTACATGGAGAACGCAGCGCAGCAGGCGAGTGCACTGTTCAGTGACGCGACGTGCGAACAGTTGTTGATGGGCGGGGCGCGCATGATTTCGGATGCCCTCGCGAGACTGTCGATTCCGACCATCGAAAATATCCAGATTCCACGCGCCTCGAGGGGATACCTTATCTGCGAAAATGACAGACTCCCCTGGAATATGCAGGTTTGACCTCTGTTGATGTGCTTTTCAAGTGCAAGTAAAAGTGGAGAAAGGGTTTCAAGCAAGGAACGGGCATAAGAATCACTCGACCTGTGAGACGGCACTATGTAATTTTGTCGAGGTATACTTGCACCATAGGTTTTTCAGAGCAAAAAAATGCGAGTCCGTAAGATGCGCACTGTAATTAGCATTAGATATGCAAATGTCTAGGCGAGTATGAAATACATGGGCTTGCCACCTCCACTTGGCTGTCACCCAAAATTCCGTCTCTGTCGCTTTTGCGATCGCAGTTTCTTTTCTTTTGTGAGCTCTTACCGAATTTGGGCTGCGGTTTATGACTATCCATTCCCCCACCCCTCCCCCTCTCCCCCCTCCACAACTGGCTGAGAAGAGGATAGGTCCGTTTATGATGCAGATGCATTTGTGTTGTGTGACTTATCAATTTTGGATCCCCTGATGGTCAGCCTGCTAGTAGCAGAGCAACCCGAAGTCGAACCAGGGTCCTCTCGCATATCAGGCGAAGGCTGTGTCCGCTGGGCTACTGCCCCGCATATTTAGCAAGATTATGGAAATTTATACGCTAGATGCACCAACGTTGACGCAGTAATGCTTTATAAAGGCGTTTTGCTTTCAGGGGATGTATTTCAACGAAAATTTTGGCGGCTTCCCTAAAGTGCTTATACGGCAAGTGAAAAAGCACGGAGATTTGCCCGAACCTTCGGAGCAACTGTTTCCGGTGGAATTTAGGACGCGTGCGGATGGTTTACCAGATTTCGACCACAAAACATATTTCAGGTTTATTTCTTCTCTTTTATAGAAACCCTTTAATTCCGGCAGTCTTTGAAGCCCTTGAAAATTACTGGGGTCAAAAAATATGTGAAGTCGTCATAGATTTGGGATTAAAACTTTCAAGTGACGTGAAGTCGTGCTTGTTGGCAGCAAAACGGAATTCGCTGTCTGCATAACGAGGTTTATTTCAGTCGATTCTTAACTGCCCGTTCTTTTCAAGTGACACCTGCCAATTAGTATTTAACTTTATTTTTTGACTTATTAAATATATAGTTATGAGCCAGCTGTCGTGTAAACCGTCTCCGATGGTCCAGCGAGTTTATTAAGTGTAGTGAAGAAAGCAGAATTAGAGGCGGATACACGGTAGCGAATGTAGTATGAGAAGCGGATATATGCCAGAGAATATACACGACACGAAGACGAGGCCAGAAGCAACCTTACCCCTTTTGGTGAAAGTAGAGAACTGCTCAGGTCCGAATCATCTTCGCCCCCCGGCGGGCACGGTTTATCCCTGCTTCTTTCCAAACATAAACACAAAATGAGCGCAAAGCAATGCGGTACATATGTATACATAGCAGGAAACCTTATCTCCATAGCCACAAAGAAAACGTGAAGACAGAACGCAGATGGAGGTCCGCATCACAAAGATCAGTGTGTGCTAGCATGTTTACGTGATTTTTTTCGCCAATTGGATGTGCTTTGATTTGTAAAGAGGACAGTTTTTGCAACACCGGCTATGCCAACTGTATGGTCTCGTAAGGTGCTGTAAGTTTAGGGTATTGGAAACAGAGAGGATCGGTAAAGCGCTCTTCTATGTTCCAGTATGCGAATCAACACAAAACATAGCGAGGAGGTTTGTTGTAACACGTTCCTTGTTTTTTTTTTTTTTTTTAAATTTCCAATCTTGTTTAACTTTTTTTGTTTATCTGTTCACTAAAATATTAGTGCGACAAAGATTTTGCATGAAACGTCAGACAAGACGTTGTCACGTCAACGCTATGGAGGGTTTGGTTCGAACCTGCCTACTTATAAAGTTGTTCATTGAGTCCTTTTTTAGGAAATACAAAAGAAAATAATTGGCGACTTGCGAATAAGAAAGTAATCAATCATTTCACACGTTTCATTATCACAAATTTTTTCATATGCAAATTGTCACGAATTATTTTCAGAAATCACATCATTCATGTTTCCGTGCTTCTGCGAACGTATTTTCACATGTTGATCTTTTCTTGAAGTATTCATCATTTTCATGTTGTTTTATAGTGAGTCATGGTTATGTAACGAATCAAGGAATGGTCTGCTATTAGAGCAGAAGACCACCCATATTGCTTAAGATGGAAAAGGAGTTCAGCATGTACAATGGTGCCGTTGATCAAGGCACTCGTTTCTGAGGTTGAGCAGGCTATGTGATCTTCTTCTTTTGCAGCTTGGCTGTTGGGATGCCCGATGAGCCAGTAGTTGTTGTTGCCAGGCAGCAGACTAAGGGCAGAGGTCAGTGCTGTTTTCTTTCCTTTTGTGCTAGCGTTCACAAGGTGGTTTTTCATTCATTCATTGCTTTCTAATGGAATGTCAGTGTGATAGCGCTGTTTTGCATAGAACGATGCACTTTCAGGTCGTTCGGGTAATCAGTGGCTGAGTCCGCCGGGATGTGCGATGTTTTCGTTCAACTTCGCTATCCCTCCTGGCACGACACTGTCCAAAAACATTGGCTTCATCCAGCATATATTGTGTGTAGCAATGATTGACGGTATCTGCTCACTGCACGACTTGAAGGTTGGCAATAAAGGCGAAAATTCAAAATTTGCTTGAGTTTCTAGCAAAATGCCGTTTTTATCTTTTCTGAAATTCCTTTGTTCGGCAAATGTCCGCTTTCTCTTGCTCAGACTTCGACATAAAAAGAACAGTGAATATCCATCTGTTCAACCCGGCCATCCATGCAGGACTGTTTGTTTGCGGCGTTTTCGCTTATGACCATATTAGTGCTGGTTCGGCGGATTCAACTGATTTACTTCCAGGATTTTCCACTGAGGATCAAATGGCCAAACGATATTTACTATGGACGGAAATTCAAAATGGGTGGGTTGTTGGTGAACGCGTCAACAAACGATGACAGCACTGTGTGCACATTAGGTGCATTTTTATATAGTACATTTTATATAGTACATTAGGTACATTTTTCGCATATGTCATTTTATCTACTCACCGTCAGCGATAAGCGAAATAGTCACCTCATTTCCTGTATTCTTCGCCAACTCCCAGTTCGGGGGAGTTGTGGAAAAATCTGAAATTTCTGGGTTTTTTTTGAGAGAGTGAGGGAAGGTCATAGAAGGGGAGGTTTGACTTGTCGGTTGATTAAGTAGCCTACTTCATTTCGCTTATTTGAATTTCGATCGTGATTGCCTAAGAGAAAAGATAATTTACACAAACCGCTTTGCATTTTACTACAGCCTCGTTAATTTAACCTTCCTCGGTTTAGGCGAGATCGGTTAATTAATCATCTTGAAAATTTATGTCTTGAATTATTGCATTGAATCTCATTTTGAATGATTTTTTGGATAATCTTCAAATTTGTGTTGAGGGTTGGCAAATGTCAGCTCATGTAAGGATTGTGTATTGATTTCACCTCCTCCCCCTTTTCATTAGTTCGGATAACTATCACCGCGACACGTCATGAAACATTCCTTGTGGTATCCTGTAATGCAGCATACATACCATACATGAGTGTCCTATCGTTTTTGGCTTTCGACTGCTGGTACCAGATGGTAGTCGATTTGTAGCGGCTGACGATCGCTAAACGAGCGCTAGCTGCGCAAAACTACGCTGCGACGCAAGTTAGCTGCAGGTGTTCTCCCCTGCGGTGGAGCTGTGAAGAGAGTTGGCCATGCAAGGTAGCTGGTGATTATATTATGTAATATGCATGTGCCACTGACATAAGCCGTCTAATAGAGTAATGCAGCAAAATTAGATGTTCAGATTTTGCTCTACGTTTCGGTATGGGTTTAGGTGCTGGTATGAATGTGGCGAACAGTAAGCCTACGGTATGCGTAAATGACATGCTCCCGATCGATAGTGGTGTCGAGATCACCGTCGAGGAGTTCATTGCAAACACACTCAATAAATTCGAACGTAAGTTCTTATCGCTGGCTTGGTTCTCTGCTTCCAGGCTTAAGTGTCTCCAGATGGTAAAGTGCCTCATCGTCCTTTGAATAGTGCGGATTGTATCTTTTTTATTTGGAAGGGGAGGGGGGTGGGGGATGGAGAGGGAGAGAATATGGTCCATCTGCGAAATTTTAGCTGCACCATAACATATTCGTGTGGATCTCCTAGCGGGGCGCAATCGCTGTTTGCGTTGAATAGCCTCGCAAAGATTCAATTATCACAGTGATTTTCGTCACAAGGGGCAGTATCTTTAACGTTTTTTTGACTTTTGCAAGAATTTTACTTTCGCAGGGGCATTACATAGCACATCTGACCGCTTGTATGCACTCCTGTGTCTGCTTTTCGGATGTATTTTGTGTTCGGAAATCACTAAAGCTAGAACTAAGAAACTGAATAGACAATTTAAGCTGTTTGCTGCAGTGTCAGTTTTCAGCTTGAACTACTCCGTTTGGAAGGAGTTGTAGAAGAAGATTAAAATGTAGAGAATTAATTGTGAGGAAGCATTTTCACGCCTGATCATCTCGACACACGTGCTAAAAAAAAAAAGAAACGAATTTTAAGCCAATTAATGTGACTGGTCGGTTGGATGGAAATACAAATGCTTAGTCAAGGATATTCCATTATTTGCAAACAGTTCATAGAATTGGCAGGTTCTTTGAGTGGAACTGCAGAAATGCGTATTGCTGCAGTCTCCTCTTGTTTTTCAGGAAGACTTTCGTTATCTGTGCCTACACTGCTTTCAGATTATGTGGACATATTCCAAACGGGAGGTCGGTCGGCGTTCCTCAAATACTACTATGATTTCTGGCTGCACAGGTTCGTCGTCTCTGTATATGGTTTTTTTCCGATTTTGTGCGTATTTCTCGCTCTGGAAACGGTATCGTACAATTATGGTCTTGTTCAGCCGCGCAGTTCGAATGTTCTGCTAGGTTCTGCGCAGGTGAGCTCGCGTATACCACCCGTATTCCCCCTATACGAAAACCTCGAACCGAAGAAAAAGATAGGTAAATGAAAAATAAAAGTCATTCTGAAGGAGCTTATTTCACAATAACCAAAGAGGCTTTTTGTTTCCCAGATGCGATATTATAGCATTCTGGGCATCCCGAGGTCTGAACTTGTGGATCGCTTAAAAAGCGAATTTTAAGCCAGTTGTCATATTGTTACTTTGTTATCTGACTGCGCTATTGAGACCAAATTATCCGACGCAACATTTACCGTCATCCAAACTCGATGCCGCTGCGATTAGAAAATGGCGAATATTTTTTTAAAATTGTGTTCAATGATTTATTTTTATCATTCATTGTTATCTTGATGCTACTATCTTTCGTTATGTTATCGTTTCAGTACTATTTTTGCTTTCACTTATTACAACTTCAGCCAGGCTTGATGTGAAGTGATGGCGTAATACGTAGAGAAGTAGAAAAAATTCCATTACTCGGATTGATTGCTCGTTTACGTCCCAAGTCAAGTAGCGAATGTTTGTTTTAGCCGTGAAGAAGTGACGTTGGCGAACACGAACGAGAAGGCCGTTGTGAGGGGGCTTGACGAACACGGCTTCCTCGAGGTACGAAGCAGAAAGAGCGGACATGTGATCGCTGTCCATCCAGACGGGAATACGTTTGATCTGATGAAAGGCCTCATCTCGCTGAAGTTATAGTAATATTTCTTTCGCCTTACAGTTGGAACTCGGAAGTACGGTGACCTGCTTATGCTCATTTTCTGATTGAGCTATTGAGACCAAATTACCTGACGCAACTGGTTTAGCTGGAGGCAAAGCGCATAGTCGATCGTTTTTGCAGTGTTTTGAATTCCAGTTTCCTTATTCCCAGTTGAAGAGTGAAAAGCGCAAACAGTCATTCCATGTAGTGGTGAGGAGGGGGGAGAGGGAGGAAGGTAGGGGACGGTTTTTGCTTGCAAGGCTCGAGCATGTTAGGAAGCATCCTGATAGATGGGGGTGAGGGAAAAGCAAAGCTGAGATTGATATCCATCAGAGACCTGCTTGGGTCGGGGGTCGGTATATTGTATCACACCAGCTTCATTAATTCCAGACGGCAGTGAAAGAAAGTGATTGAGTTCTGGTTGTGAGTTTGTTTCTTTTTCCATTTTGCTCAGGGTATCGTTGATGCTGATTTCTTCTTTGTGCGCTGGTATTATTTCCACATAGATTTCTATGCGATTGCAGATGTATCTCAATTCTAGCTTGCTTCTTCGAGGAGATAAAGCACGGTTCGCTTATCTGTTATGTCGTCCGATTATAATTCTTTTCTAAGACGCTTGATGTGATCCCTTCATAGAAATTATTTGTGATTATTTTATCCGACGTGCACACTTTCCGGAGAAGACTCGGAAAATTTCCCTTGAAATTTCCTTCCCGGCAAATGGCTTAACTTTCTACGTTTCTTCAGTCATTCTCTTGTTGCTGCTGGTAGCGTTGTAAGGTTCATGCAGGAGTTTCATTTTGGTCGTTGCGAATTTGCAGGCGGTCAGCGGGAGAGTGAAACTGTTTTGAATTTGTAAGTCTTTGATTTTCTTGCAAATTTTTTTGAACCGTACTCTCGGAATTTCAGAATATGTTCTCGGAAGAGCGAGTGCACTCACTTTCTTGAATCATGAACGTTAACGTTTTCTTTTGCAGCACTCTCTGTGAATCCGCGCTAGAATGCTTTTCAGGTGCACTGCTACAGTTGTAGCTCACCACCTTGTTTTATTAACTTTCTCTTTTGTCTATTTTATTTTCTGTTTAAGAGCGCAATTAAAGTACTTCTTTGGTCCTAAAACGTTCGCCCATATAACTCGTCGAGTAGTTCAACCAAAAGTTTGGTGTTGCCAAGGAGATACGTAAACGAGGATCGCAAATGGGGTGCTTTCATACTGCTCAACTATATGTGGGATACTCACAAATCCATCATTGCTATGGGCTTCTGTTGGATTTATAACGTGTATCCTGCTCTACAGGAGTCTCAAAAATTGTCCCTAATCATATACTAACAGTAATCGCAAGGAACAATTTGTGAGCGTACTTCCCAATTTATGAGCATATCCTTCAATCTCGTTGCACTGCTCACATCTATCCTACAGTGCCTTCAAACCGTTGAAAAAGAACAATTTTTCACGTGAGTTAAAATAGACCTTCATAGCCGATTTGACAGCTCCATCGCCTTTGCAACGGTTTCCTTGAAGGTGCATGTATCATACTTCCAAAAAAGAAAAATAGCAATCCCTGAGGCCAGGTCGGAATGTCTGGTAGGTGGTGAAGTTGAGTGAAGCGGCAGTCTTCAGCTGCGATGATCGAAAGTTGAAAGGTGAGGGCGGAGTCGGTGTCGTGCAAAAGCAATATCCGTTGAGTCAGTCTGTCGCTTCTTTTTCCTTGATCTTCTTTCTTTATAGGTAGTCCGTTAGCAGTCGGTTTATTGAAATATACTAACAGTAATCGCAAGGAACAATTTGTGAGCGTACTTCCCAATTTATGAGCATATCCTTCAATCTCGTTGCACTGCTCACATCTATCCTACAGTGCCTTCAAACCGTTGAAAAAGAACAATTTTTCACGTGAGTTAAAATAGACCTTCATAGCCGATTTGACAGCTCCATCGCCTTTGCAACGGTTTCCTTGAAGGTGCATGTATCATACTTCCAAAAAAGAAAAATAGCAATCCCTGAGGCCAGGTCGGAATGTCTGGTAGGTGGTGAAGTTGAGTGAAGCGGCAGTCTTCAGCTGCGATGATCGAAAGTTGAAAGGTGAGGGCGGAGTCGGTGTCGTGCAAAAGCAAGATCCGTTGAGTCAGTCTGTTGCTTCTTTTTCCTTGATCTTCTTTCTTTATAGGTAGTCCGTTAGCAGTCGGTTTATTGAAAAAAAAAACTGACGCCAAAACCTTGTCAGCTGAGGAGCTCCAGCGAGGTCTGACGTTATTCGGACAAGCAACACGTCTCAGTTCCCTGCAGGCCTCTTTCGATTCCGGATCTCACTGCTGAACACAGGTCTCATCACCGTTTATGATCCTAGTGAGAAAATCATCCTCTTCAAACAACCGAAATATTTATCTCTTAACAGGGGGCCACTCGATCCTGCTTCGGAAGGGGCAAAAACTTTCTTATTATCAACTTTCTGGATACCGTACTGTTTCTCAATGCAAAATTTGTCGATTGCAATTCACCATTTGTACTAGATGAACGATTTGGTTGGTGACTGATCACCTCAGCTGACCTCTCTGGACAAGACTGATCTTGAATCGATTTTCTGCCTCACCGAACTTGATTGCTCAAAAGCAGACATATTGTTCAGAGAGGACATCCTAATTTTAAGACGGCTGCAGTCGATTATGGATATCCATTGGTTGAACTTCACCAGTGACTAAAAATTCAGTGATGCTAAGCTGCCTGAATCGTACCTATCACGTTTCATCCATACTTGCCCCGCAAAAAAGTTCCATAGCCCTTTTGTCACTTAAACTAGGAACGGTTTTGTGCGCACGATGGAGATATATGCTAAGAATATAGTTATGTGACTGGTTCAGATGATTGCAAGTATATGATTGCGGGAACTTTTTCAGACCCCTGTTTGCTTCTGTTCTGGTCCTCTTTATAATCGAATTGAGCAGGGCCGTCCTAATGTGCATACTACAATTGTTCGTTTGAATTTGTTTAGCGCACCAACGAAGTGCCAAAAGTGCGCCCTCATAAGTGATGTCATGCAGCTGTGCAATGGCATGCATTAGCTGCCTGTGTTCTCGTATTAGTCTCTTTGATTAACAACTTACTGCGGTTTACATAAGACATATAGCAGTTATATTTTTGCAGTCCGAGACAACCAGCGTTTACTGGAATCTCCTCTGCATTATGCCCTCATTGCCACGTGCAGTTTTTTGTTCATGTCAATAAAGACGATTCAGTTTATAGAATTCAGTTGCTGTTTTCATTGCGTTTAGCAACAAAAAAAAAGCCGCTAACGTTGAGTGGCGTAAAGCTTTAGAATTCGACCATGAATGGAAGTGTCATTTCGTGAGTTGGCTTGTTTCATGTTTTGCAATACCTCGCCTTTTGATCTCATGCCAGTGACTGTTTCGTAGGATCTGTTTACACTACTGAGGATCTGTTCACTCGGGGTTACTAAAATATGTTGTTATTTCTTGTTTTTTGGATACGATTTGTACGAGTTTCGAGGCGGAAAATGACATCTTTGAGTTTATTGAAGCGCATGATTTTAAAGTTTTTGCTAGGTGCTGTTTTTTTTTTTCTTAAATTTCCGAAGTACTTGGGATTTGCCGTCTGTTCATCACTTTCATTGTTTTTCAACTGCAATTCGCTTTGGATGCAGTGCGAGAGTAATGGTCTCTGTGCTATGGACGAATAATAAAAGTTGTTCTCTGAGCGGCATATGCGATACACCGATGCACTAAGCACAAATATGTATATTATTCGCTGTCCAATTTTGATTTTTAATATTTAATTGAGTTGCATTTGAGTTTTATGTTTAACCGAGAAATGAGTTTTACAGCGGCGGTGACGACCATTCGGTAATTGTTTAAGTGGAGGCCAGTAGCTAGAATTTGCAAAGAGGAGAGGGAAGGGTGCTGAGTGGTAATGGGCGTCTTCGCGATTGAAAACTGCGAACTGTGAAAAGGAATCGGGGATAGAAATGCTTTTGAGAATTTTTCGTCGCCAAGAATTGCTTCAAAAATGTACTCTTCTTTTGGTGTGCATTTCGTGAATTCTAGTTTTCACCTGCTGTCAAAAAGCAAATTGATTGCAGCGATTTTTAGCTCCCTGTGGCGATAAAATTCGTACAGCGATGAGTAGCAATGAAATCTGGCGGGGGGGAGAGATACGCGTGCCTGGAGCAGCAGATGTGCTCATTTGTGATCAAATAAAGTGATGGAGGAATCGAACAATCGGGAAGGTGATGCTGTTTAGCGCGACAATGGTCCTTCGTCGTTGACTTAGATGAGGCGATGTGAAAGGTGGGAACATGAATGGTCGTTTTAATGAGTTGCCTGGCGTAGCAGTGCTGATGTTTGATGCACAAGCCCAGTTGGCAGGTAAGGACGACAGAAGAACGCGTTCCTATTTTCGAGCGAATGCTCCATCCCGCAGCTAAGAGGCAAATCCAGCCCCGGTGTCCTGTGGCGATGTCGCGAGAGTCTACTTTAAAATGGATCGTTCTTGCTAATCTCTATGGGTTGGGTATCATTCGACTGCAGTCAGTCCACGAAGTATGGTGAGGTGCTTTTCGTCGAATTATTCAGTGTTTATTCTTTTATTCGCCCGGGAAGAATAAGGAAGGAAACAAATATACAAGCAAGGCAAAGTTAGAAATGGTTAGAACCATGTTATGACGTGGTAAAGACTAGCGAAACAGTGCTTTTTTACAATATATAAAGTAACAAATAAGAGCAGTAAAGCCGTTCAGCATGGAAAACTTGGCGAGGCANAGCGGGGTCAAGCAATGTTTATTCCCTTATTCGAGATGCCAGACCGAGTGGTTGTGGTGATAGAGAAGCGATTTTTTTAAATGATCTGTAATGATTTCGCTTTTGCTATTTCATCCAGTATGGAAAACAATGCATTTATTACCCTGTTTGAGAGTGTTTGAATATGTTCAATCTACATCTGTTAACAGTAAGCTTGAAGGAATTTGGCGAGCAAGTGCGGCCAATTGTGGGGGACAACTGAAGAATTCATCAAAACGAATGCCAATATTTCTACAGACTATACTATACGTCATTCACAGATCAAAGTAGAAGCGATGCAGCTCAAGCGTATGCAAGCCTAGAGCGCAAACTCTTTGCATACAGTTATGAGTCACAATTTATCGAGCGTATCACCTTCTGAATAATCGAAGGGTGAAGCATTTTTGAACATCTTTCAGCAAATTTATATAATGGGTATCACTGCTAGGATTGGAAGGCGACCAGACGATGCTGGCGTACTCGAGAAGTTGGCGAACGTAGATTGTGAATAATTTGGTAAATAGAGTTATGTATCTGGAAGAAAATCCTCGCAGAATATCGGATTTGCTTTTTTTTTTACAATGTCAGAAATATGGTCGTCGAATCTGAGGTTGTTATTGATCGTAACGCCCAGATGTTTAACTGCACTGCTAGCTGCAAGTGCACACCCGTTACCTATAAGGGAGGTTTCGGAACTGGTTTGGCCAAGTCGGATGAGACTTGTTTTGTATGGGGCGAGGAGAAGTAACCACTTATGTGACCAGCGGTCAGTGCTGTTGACAATAACTTGAACGTTATCAGCAGTGGTGGTGAAAACTTTGAGATCGTCGAAAAATACGAAGCATTTGCCGTCAGATGAGAGGCAATCAGTTAGGCCGTTAATAAAGATAAGAATGATGAGGTGGCCGAAGACGGATCCTTGAGGAACTACATTACTGATCAGTTCGAAATCACGTGTGCAATCCCCAACACGTACTGCCTGGGAGCGACAGGAAAGGAAATCGCGAATCCAATGCAGCAGGGAGCCTCTGATTCCGTGGGATTTTAGTTTGAGGAACAACTTTGGCAAAGAAACTGAGTCAGACGCTTTCCTGAAGTGAAAGTAAACGCAGTCAATGTTGCCACCACGGTCGGCGTGAGAAAACGAATTCTGAGGCGTTCGAAGAAAAACAGCTGTGGTTGATCTGTTGTTGAGGAAAACCATATTGGAGTGGGAAAAATAAGTGATTGATACTGAAATACTCGTTGAGGCGAGAGGCAATAAGCCTCTCCATCACTTTGGACACCGTACAAGTGAGGGATATGGGTCGCTAATTTTGAAGTTTCGCCGTAGATCCCCTTTTATGAACAGGGCAGATAATCCCTTTTTTTTCCACAACCTAGGAACACATCCAGTAATAAGCGATCAACAGAATAAATGACAAAGTGGAGATGAAATTGTATCTGCGGTTCTTTTTGAGGAAGATGTATGGGATGTTATCAGAAGAGGTGCTATTAAGGCAGGGAAGAGATTTGAATTGTTTGTTGACGTCGGCGGCAATTATGTCAATGTAATGTAGGAAGATGGACTCAAAGACGGCTGGAGGTACATCGGGAACTGCACGACTGTTGTGAGCTATATACACGGTCATGATAAAACGCTGGAAAAGGTGCGCGCGAGCTTGATCGTCGTAACGTCATTACATTGTCAAGAAATGGTTGGGGTTAAGCGTCTCGTTAACATACCGATAGAAATTTTTTAAACTGATCCGGCTAGTTAACTGAGTCTCACAGTGAAGCGAAACAAGGCTGCCCTTATTGTCTATATCGTAATTCAGCCGATCACCAGCAGTTAAAAGACAGTGGGATGATGACTGTATGGATGCTGCTTGATTGGCTGTATTGATTCTGCATAATTTTGCATATGAAATATTGATTTGGCTTTATTCGTACAGTGTGCACATATGATGACGTTGAAACGCGTATCATATTGCCTAAAAAGTAGTTAGCTATCCACTCATAAGCTTGCTTACTTAAAGGTCGAAAATGATAGGAAGACGTTTCATTTATGTGAATTTCACCATATCGGTGACCAAATTGGCTCACCGAGAGAGGGGATGAAAGAAAAAAAAAAATCTCCCTCTCTAGTCGTTTTCATACATACAGCTGCATATCCGCGTTAGGGGAGATGCCAAATAAAATAAGTACATAGACGCTGTCCCTCACAGCGAACGCACATGTAGAGTGGCTTTTAGGTTGCTCAGCCGATATTTAAGTACTATTTGGCCGCTACACGATTTTAGGGCTTTGTAGGTGAAAGTAACACTACGAAGCGTAATCAAAACTTCGTCACTCGTGAGGACTTCTCACAGCGTGAACATGCGGGGAACGAATACGACTTTTACGCCGGAGTGCCGTCGCTGCAGTTTTTCAGTTTTTTTTTTTCGTGTGTTCAGCAGGGTGACAGTTCTGTTGTTCATTATCCACGCCTGCATTGCTCGACCGGAGCTCATTACGGGGCACCGATATTTTGAAGTCTTTGACGTGTTCTTTCGTCGTTCGTCCACGTGCCTTGTTAGCAGAGAGATTCGCTCCATCCAACATGAAAGTTTCGTATCACAAGCGTGCCCCGACAAGAGTCACAACTTCATTCTAGTCAACTGCGCACGGCAAACCCCTCTGGTTGGTGCTCTAATCATTACCAAAAGGGGGTTTAAAACACGCTCAATCGCTTATAATCGTTCACTTTTTATCACGTGCTACGTTTAGCTTAAAATGCGCAGTACATTGCTTACCCCAATAGTACACATCCAAAATGCAAACGGCCGAACGTTGAGCATACAAATACTTAAAGAGAGATGGTAAATGTGTGCCCGCGTTGCGTACAACTGCTGCGACGATACTCCCACTTAACGAGCCGAACAAAGGCACACTCTGTGGGCAAAGGCGGACATGAGCTGTTGAATGGTGGTCGCGAGGTTGCAGCTTCGCCGCGTCGATGCTTGGATCAAAGTGGGGAGCTTGAGCTTTTCTTGCGGTATTTGCGTGTGTTTGGATATCTGTTGACTGAATATCGTGTTGTTCATCTGCAATTGCATATCTAGGGCGTCGATCGCTCGGTCGCAGTTAGCGTTGTTATTTTGCTTAACTACGAGCCAACCGTAAGCCGTCTTTCCTCAGTATGCATAACGATTCGATGCGGCGTTCGCTGATTCGTTTCTTGACCCGAAGAGGTTGGTTACCACAGCAGCACGTTGTAGGCGAAACATTCTGGCCACTCCAATTAATGTCGTCTTCTCAGCGTTTTGTTGAACTTAATCACCTGGGAGACAAGCTATCCTGAATTGAGCGACGGCTAGGTACTGCCAGTCCAACTGCCTGCAAAGTCCTAGTAATGTCGTTCTTTCAGAGATAAGATCTTACAGACCTTATAAGGATCTAAAAGAACGTTTTCAAATCCGACACTAATTTTTGTATCGGTTAAGAGTGCAGGCATCCAATCTCGAGAGGGAAGATATGAGAAGATAGAATGGTTACTGCTACCTCAGCTGCAGTTGTCAAGCTGCAGATATTTTTCTGACTGCTTTGCATCAGAACATCAGCAGAAAGTTGATCGGTATCGTTTGAAGTTTGATGTGATTTATCCGCTGTGAAATCTTCATTCTGTAATTTGTTTGAGAAGGGTGAAATTCTTCTCGTCTCCGTCGGATAATTTTCGTTCAGGGTGGTTAGTGAAACTTGACGGCATATGTAGTGATTCGAATATGGTTTACATGTGCATAATGCAAGGTTGCATGTATTGAATTTTTGTGTCTTCTGCAGTGGTCTGCTGGCGTATTAAATGGTGAAGGTCGTAGGGACGATCGATTACGTTTACGATGTGGTGTTTCGGTCAGCTTGCGTCACCTTGTGCCTCTTCCTGCCCTCTTCACCTAATTCCCCGTGGTTGTTCTCATCAAATTTCTTCGCGAAATTTTCCCATTTCTTTGTCATTTTATCGCCTTTTGAGTCCAAAGGCTATCTTGCATTTGGCCTACGTGCCTAACCCACACGAAATTCTCGCTTCCGCTGAGCAGGATGACTTCAACCATTTTCATTCTCCATCTGACCATTGAAATCTACGATAATGGTGCTGTGCGTAGATCTGTCCATCTCTGCGTTAATTTCAAACCTTCGGCTTATTTCAGCTTATCGTAGAGATCCTCAAATATTCCTCCCTACACGGGCAAAGAAAAAACTTTGGCAGAAGGTGATTTCGCGGATCATGTTTTGCTTATGCTTGTGCCAACTCTTCCGATACTCTTAGGTCCTTTAGCTTATCGCAGAAAAGTCGAACTCCCACATTTTCACGTTGGGATAATTGCCTTATTTTCTGTTCACGAAACTGGTTGATCTTCGAATTGTCCTTGATTAAGCTCACAGTCTATTCATTTTCCCATAGATTTTTGCAGTTGTAAGTGCATAGCCAAGGAGGGGAACGTTGACGAACACCGGCTATCTCATCTTACATTTTTGGCTGTCTCATCTATCGTTCTTTCCGCCAGAGTAAAGATAATTGCAGTGCCGTTTGAAGCTAGTAACCGCTGCAGGCTGTTCACCTGCTGGACAAATAGGCCGTGACCTTCATTCGTCTCACCATCTTCACCTTGCAGAAGGGGATCGAGCAGCGAACATTTTTGTGGATCAGCAGATGGGAAATACTGCTTAGTTACTTCGTTCAGGTATGTGAACAGAGGGAAAGAATAAAGAAAAGGATGAGGCCATTGATATGCTCACGCTTCGATCGTTACTATGCTCATGCTCAGTGGAAGCGTGAGCATAGCACTGACAAAAGAGCAATAGGCTAGCACCGAGAATGGGACCCGTTTGCAAATGGAGTTGATAAAGATGAAACATTTGCCAGCATCCCACCGGTATAGGCTAAAAGTATAAGTTGGCTTGCGGCGTAATCTTAATTCCGTATTGTCTTGCTTGTAAGCAGTGCTATTTTCTATGCCATTCTTTATTTTGCACTTTTAAAACAGTTGGATGCATCACTGCATAATACTATTTGGTTTAAAATTTTGGATAGGAGCAAGAGATTTCAATGTGAACGTTGTCGTCCTAGTACAGCACCGTACAGCATGGGTCAGTCATGTAAGGAATACAATATGATACACTCTAACAGTCTTGCTATTTGTTACGTTGTGCATTGTTCTCTGAGGGTTGAAGCAAGTATATAGTAATGTTGCGGCTTGAACTATTTGCATATAACAGAGTAACAGATGCGTTGTGCATGATCATGCAAACAAGTTACATCGGAATATAAAGTCGCGAGGTAAGCGTTGATTTACTTGAGGTGAACATTGTATTCCAAATACAGTCGAAATAGAGAGTATAGAATGATACAGAAAACATCTGCTTGCATGGGTATTTGCAAGGGCATATGCTGGTTACCGTTTGAATTATGGCGGTTAAGACGCATCCGTATTGCTCGATGGATGAAGAGCTGTTGGTATTCGATGCGCGGAATGCACTCATGGAAGACCTGCTCGCCGAAGACGTTCAGACGGAGAACTATCCAGGCGATGATTCGACAAGGAGTCAGACTGGACATCAGAATCAATATCCTCAAAACGCCTATTCGACAAGCAGAGTTAGTTCTATTCAGGATGCCAGTTTGGCATTTTTAAGTCGAATAAGGAGCTAGCATGTTTTGTTTTTGTGTTCATTGCTGTGCAGCTTCCACTTTTAGGTCTAGTTCACATGCGAAACTGTCGGATAGGTTTTTTTAAAATATGAGATAGGAGAACGATGTGGTGGATTACGCTGTTGTTTTGCAGACGATTGTAGTGTATATGTGCCAGTAAATCAGGTAGGTGCTGCCAAGAACCTCGAAATGCGTCGACTAGGTTGACAACAATACAAATGTTTATGCTGACGTTTTTCGTTTTTTCGTTTTTCTCGTCTGTTCTGTTAGTTTAAATCAGTCGTCTGAAAGTATCCAACTGACAACTGATCGCGACTTGTGGCCCTTTTATACTAATGGGTACAAAGCAAGTAGTTGCAGGTTTCGGCCACCCACAGTTTCTAAATCATTCTGTACTTCATCGTACAAGCGATTGACCTCTTATCATTCCGCCTATTAACGGCGTCTTCACAGACGAACTGGTATAGATCCTTAAAATGCATGACCTACCCATCCGTCTGATCATAACACCCACGCCTACCATACGTGGCAAACTCGTTCGCAGCAGACTCCGTAATTGTCTCTACCCAATCCCTCAAAATATTGTCTGCTGTGCGAACAAATTGGGTGATTGTTGTTTGAGGAGCAACATTTATTCCATCAGATATTCCGCGTACGATGCCATCGACATAGACTTGATTGGGGGAGGGTCCTGCATGAACAAATTCATGAGCGCATGCACAGCATGAAAACACCAACACCACAATCGTACGTTAGTTGCCCGGTGGCAAGGCACATCGCCTACTGTCGTAGTCCCCAGGCGGCGGAGGCAGTCGTCGAACTTCTCGCTTCTCATTGATCGTCTCAATCCGTGTATTAACGGTTGCGTGGAAATTTCCTACATAATCCTTTCCATTCTTTAATGGGTTCGTTTCACAGGGCATCTGTAGGTTTCTGTCTCTTCGAAATTGCTCCGTGCGTATACCTCCTTATTACTCCCTGTACACTATTGTTCTTTTATTTGTTGCTACAAGTGTACCTTGCTATATTGCAGGCCCTTGCTATGATTATGACTGAAGGAATCGAAACGTCGGCATAATCACTTCTATTGCTGTCACGCCATTCGGCGAATTTCGAGGTTCTTAACACCAGCTGTTTATTAGCACATAGCCTGCTGCAGTGAAAGAGGAGGATAATCAGTGCAATAGCGTTTTAAGTGTGTTTCAAGTAATGCAGTGGCGTCTAGAAAGAGACATCGTGGGATTTGCCGTTCGTTCGTTATTCCCAATATTGGGAAGTGCAAATAGAACTGTTTGCCCATACTTGCAAATTTTTTCAGTGGTAAATGAATTAAGGCATGAATAGTTGAATGTTAAGTTAGAGTTGGTTGGATTCTAGGAAACGAGCGTGATGGACAAACGAGGGTTATATTTCGTCCAAGATGGCGTACCATACGCAGAGCACGACCACGAGCGCTATTTGAGCTCGTTCGAGCGATCGGTTGGTGTAGTGACCATGAGGAGGGATACTGCCGAACGGGTAGCCTTCCATTCGACTCTCTCTTTCGACGACCCAACTGTGGACGTTATGCCTAAATCGCTTCCCCAACAGTCGGTGCAGATGGCGCAAGCTGCAGGCAAACACATATGCATTTTTATCGTTACTTTTCACCGTGCTGTAATGTGCTTTTGGTGTGAAGGTCAGCAAAACAACGACTCGCTCTCCTGTTCAGTGACGCGCTACAATTAGTCAACTGTGGCTCAGTTGGGAACCCCCACCAAGAAACGATTTTGTTAAAAGGGCTTGCAGTATTTCAGTTGTCGACGAATTGGAGTTTCGATTCTCATTGCACTTGGTGAACGTTTTGCCAACCGGATGATGAACTTTACTACCGTGGCAGAAAAAAATAGATGAGGAAACAAACCATAAATTGCTCTTGCGTTTTAACTCCTCCGCGAAGCCGACCAGCGCACAAGTTATTTGAACTAAATGCCTACATAATTTTTCGTTCGCGCCGTACATCAGTAGCAATCAGAGGTAACTGTTGTCGTTAGGATGATTCAACGTTTACGTTTAAGCGTTGTTAACGGTGGCGTTTTTTTGGCGAAACGCTGAGTAATAGGTAATCAAGTTGTATGGTAGATGTGTTCATAGCGTTTGCTTCAACGTTCCTGTTTCCTCTCTCGCAGTGTTCATTTCAGCTCCCATCTCCAGTCGTTTCAGCAAAGTTTTATATGGTGTCAGTAACGATTAGCATTTCGGGATTTTCGCAGACGGGAGCCACTGAAGTATTTTTAAATTGCTATTTTTGATTGCTTGATCGTTTTTGCCAACTGTTTATAAGTGTGTGATTGCAGACGAAGCGCCGCAGTTGACGTACGAGGGTGAGGTGGGCGGAGCAATGGAGCAGCGTGAAGGCGACTTCAACGAGCGTGTCTCGGTAAAATAGTTTTGTTTTCGTGATTTTCGGTCTTGTTTATAGATCTTACTCATTTTCTGCACGTAAACATCTTATTTCCTCCTACCAGAAAGGACTTATTGAATCCACTGTGCGTGTGTCTCGGGTTCGTCTGACAGCTGTTCTGATTTTATTCGTCATTCTGTTCTAGCAGTCAACGCTTGTTGAATTTATGTTGAGTTGGAGAAAGCCATTTTAGTACTGTGTGTTTGTAGAACCAATTGTCACCGGAAAGGTTTTTCGAAATTTATCTGACTCTCTCACCATTTCATTCTATTCCATCGGCCGAATGAAACCGAATGAGACCAAAATCGAGCAATGGGGCCATACTGTCATTTGGTGCCTTTCCACTTCTCTTAGCTTTATTTGCGAAACACAGGATTGAGTAAGGTGGCGTGCGAAATATATGAATCGCAGCTCTACCGTTATAACGAATTATGTATGACCAAAATCGTTGTGTAGGGTTCGCATGACGGACCACAATAAATCAGAGTATGACGACCCCACCATAGATCAGATGTTTGCTTCCATGACTGTTTTCTGTCAGTTCCGGTGCTTCGCCGTTCGAAGGGTATTTGCTAGTCGCAGTATGCCGTATGGGCCTGGATATGTAAGTTTATTTTTTGTATATTATGCATTACAATTATATACATGTTGTTATATGTTTGATGTCGTACTACTTTTGTTATCTAGAAGACAGGAAAAGGAGTTTAAGTGCGCTGGGCAGTTGTAGGTGGGTCACTTTGCCTGGAATACGCAAAAATGTGATTGAGTTGCGCTTACTGGTTCTTAGGGTGAAATGAGGAATCACAGCGGAATCATCCTTTCCGATTAACACTTTGAGCCTTCTCTGGAGTCACCGTTCAGTTACTGACATCTCTTGTTGTTATCTGGTTGCCTTTCCTCGGCAGCGTCGTTTCGCTCGTTCTTCTCTTCCTCCGGAGCAAGAAGAATTTGAAAGAGCCACATATGTGAAATACGTAACATGCTGCAACGGAACAACTCTCCAGCTTTAGTTGTTTTTAATGCTAGAATCGGAGAGATGGTGACTGGCATGTCGTTTGCCAGTTAATTTGCTTGGCCTTGTGGCCCCTGATAGAGGAGAATTATTTGTTCGGGATTTTAGAATGGCATTGATCTCCTTGGGTTGCGCATGGTTGTATGGCTCAAAAATGCACTCTTCTTTTGCGTCCGACGTCCTCAAGAAGACTGCCGCATCACGCTCCTGCTGTTGCTATGAAGTCTCGATTAGCGTTACAGTCAATATTTTCTAATCGCTTCTCATCGCGTTAGATATGACTAATTTAAAATCGCATTCGTTCACGTATCAGATGGACTGCCTAGGTAGCGCTAAATTAAGTGTGGATTTCAGGTGCTCGACTCGCCTTCAGATGAGCAGCTCGATTCGGCCTGTCCAGTGCTAGTGAATGAACGACAGCAAGCGCCTTATGCGATTGTATGTTTATTACGTTCTTCTTCTTTATCAACTTGAATCCCCCCCCTTCCTCCTTCTCTCCACTTCATTTTAAGCCTCTTTACAAAAGTTTTTGCATTTTTGTGTGACTTCGACAAAAATTTTTTTTGCCTATAAAACATAAAAGCTTCATTACGTTAGTAAAATTGTGTTAGCCTTTGAACCTGCTGACTTTTTTACGACTTTCTCATTCAGATGTCCCCGTTGTAGTACAACGTTTATTGCAGTTATTGACTAATCTCAGCTTCTGATCGATTGTGACGAACAGGGTGCTTTAATTGCGTTTTTATATGTCACATGTTTTGCTTTTCTAGCTTGCTGGCCCAAAGTGCTACTTGCTCAGTTGTTGGCAAGCTGTTTTGCGGACAGTTGGTTCTTATCATCCTTCGCGATGCGCATTTCTTTGCTAGCTGGTTTCGCTTTTTCCTGCTTACTCTCTTTTTTTCGTTTTGCACTGCGTTTTGAGGTTTCTGGTTTCTCTCATTCGGTGTTTAGTTTGTCGAGTTGTGCTACCTCCCTTCAAACCACGACTGCATTTAAACGACTTCTGCTGATCGGATAATGTTTCACTTAGTTGCCGTTCTTTGAACTTTTCCTTCTTCTGAACGCTTTTTATTCCAGTGCGTTGTATTTATTACTGAATTCTTGCACGACTAATTAGAGGTTCGACTGTTATTACTGTTAAGGAAGAGGCAGAGGTCGTCGCCAATGACGATTCTCAGCCTTCTACATCAAACGCTGATGGCACATGGACGGGTGCCAATCCGCTGCGACGATTCTCAGTACTGATTGGCAGTAAGAAACTCACCTTCAAACTGATCGACGCACCACAAAGTATGCACAATTTATTGAAAGTTATGAGTAATTAGGACTCCGGTTTGGCTTCCGAATAAAGCCATTCACCGGTAGCACCACAGTCTGGGTTATTTTGCGCTTCTCGTTGTAATTTCTGTTTCTGATTCTGTTCGCTGCTGCACATATTTCGAATCTGAAGGTCATGTTTACCGATGCCATATTGCATGCACTATCAACAACAACTACGTTCACTTAAAAGTTTTCATCTGTAACAGCTAGTGCCACCATGCAGCATATCAGGCGCCCCATAAAGCGACTGCTTTGGCAAGGGAACTAGTCTTAGACTATGTGGCAGGCAGTCGCTTTCACTAAGCATCCAGCCACGAGATGCTTAGGGTGAGTGATTGCTGAAGAGTTCGAAAGATAAACGGGTGCCAGTGCTGAACCGGAAGGGATTCTTTCAAGAAAGTGGAACCGTAGTTTCGAAAAATGCTGCAATTCCGCGACTCCAGAGCCGAAAGATATTGGAACTGCAGGAGTACATGGCGCACACATGAGTTTTCGAAATAGCAGCGAGTATCGCGAGAGACATCAAGATTCCGGGGTTCCAGAGCCAATGCATTTCATTTAGATACGTCACCACAACGGTTGCTGGTATTTTTTTAAACGCTTTTCTACTTCACGGTTGCTCCTTTTGTTACCTCGATCACACTAATGACTTTTTAAGTTTATGGCTGCGATAGCAGGAACCTTCTTTATAGTATACTTGTGTATATAGTGTGAAGGAAGGAAAGTAGTTCTGTATTTCTTAAAATTTTGAATTTCCACTAACCAGCGTTCACGTAAAACTTTACTGCGCTGTGATATCTTTGACCGAATAAGGAGATTTTAATTCTCAAGTGAGAGTGAGAATAGAAATTGAAGACGGAGATGAGGGGACGAGTTCGGTGGACGAATATGGCAACAGTGACGAGCAGAGAGGGAAATGTTTCGTTTGTGGGCGGACGTTCGCAGGCAGGGCAGCGTTAAGAGAGCACCAGTTGCAGCACACTAACGCGAAGCCCAATGTTTGTTCCTACTGCGGCAGAAGGTTTATCCACCGTCAGTCACTGACCATGCATGAAAGAATGCACACGGGTAAGTAAATACTGCTAAAGACCTATGACTTAAAGATTAATTGGCTTTCAAAGAAGCTTCTGCATTGGCGTAGAAACTGTTTTGGCTCATCTTGATTTAATTTTTAGTCGAATCGTATGACATCAAAGCGTATCACATAGCGCAGCTAGTAGTAATAGGGTGCTCATGTTAGAGCTTGCTTATGGGCGGCATAGTGTGCGCGCACTGTTTTATCTTCGATCGGAAAGAAGTCAACCAAATCAGCTTATCGGTGCTGTTGTTTTTAAGCTGATAAAATGTATGCTGTAATTAGGAATGGGAGATCACAGATTTTCTTAACCTTTGCGCACGTTTTTTGTTTCTGCGTCGCGTTTGGGGTGCTGAGGTAAATCGCGGATGTACTTCGCTGCTTAGTTGGATTAGATTTGTTTTATAAGGGGATGTGTCAAAAACTTTTGCTTAGCCCTTCAGTTTGCTCATCGCATAGGTGTAATTGTTGCTTGAGAAACGAATTTACATTATGTACTTCTGCTTTGTTTTCTTTGTGGTTCTCTCACCTCTTGCCAACATAGCAATCATTTGCACACTTTGATAAACATCCTCCCATCCCCAGTCTTCGAATCCATTGCAACTTGAGTTGACGACCATTGGTGAGGAGGGATAGCCCGGAAAGATCTTCCTTCCCCGTCGTTTTTCCATGTCTAACTGCAAATTCCCATTCCGAAGTCAGCGCGCATCGTGGAACTTCTTTTACGGTTAACTCACGATTTATCTTTATCTAGTCTCCCTCGTCAACAGAAGAATGGTTGAAGTACGTTAATCTGTGTTTGCAGACCGTATGTGACTGCTCGATCAAAGAGTGGATTTACTCTGCAGTTTGGAAACTGAGGTTGTTAATGTGGTTTTAGGCGAAAAGCCGTTCCAGTGTCCGATCTGTACCAAGTGTTTTGCTCGTCAGACGAACTACAACATCCACTTGAAGCTGCATGCAAGCGGGCGTAGGTATTTCTGCTCGTTTTGCGGTAAATGGTATCGAACCGAGCATGAGATGCTGGACCACCAGGTTCGTTACTTGTTCTTCATCCCATGTATACCCTCATTTTTCGGGCAGCATCAGCGGCTGCCTGCTAGTTAAGCCAAACATCTAATCGCTGGGCTGGACAGTGCAGGTGAAGAGCTGATATGAACGTTTTGTTTGGGAAGCTGTTTCTAGTTGCGTATGGATGTGTGGCGAGGATGTTGAGTAAGTATATCGTGATGTGGAGATGCCACGGACGAAGTTACTATGGAAATTTATGTCCGCAGTGCTTTGTTTTTCCCAAAGGTTATCGTCCGAGAGGTGACTGTGAACCTCAAATGAGTTGTCATTTATACGTTGAGATGCGTATGTGCTGCTTTTCTGAAAAGAAGCAAGGATGGGTGCTCGATTTGTTTATGTCGATCTGCCGTATTTCTTCTCTATATTGACATTTTGACATTTTCTGGTTTTTTTTTCGTTTTGTTACAGCTGTCTTGATAGCTGTTATTAATATTTAGGTAAACGTCTCTATCTTCTCTTTCAAACCACCTGGTCAGCTGTTCGGCCCAAATAAAATCGTGAAACGCGCGGTTCTGACACTGACAAGTGCGTGGAGTAGCTCTTCAGCTGCTCATCCGCTTCTTGTATTCTACGCAACCCTCGCCGCAATAATCGTCTAAGTAGACAGAAAGGGCTGCTTGTTTATCCTTTTTCGGTAAAAGTTTCGAGTTGAATAAATAAAGAGCGGAGGCGGTGAAAGGATATGGAAGCATGAATGAGCAGACATCGTCATGTGCAGTAGATGTTATCGTTTCTAGCAGCAGTGTCTGGCGCAGATGCACGGTGCAGTAATTCATACGGACCGTCCGCTGCGGTATCAGTGCTCGTACTGCGAAAAGATGTTTCATCACCGCAGAGACAAGGTCGGTCCAACTTTGGTTGCTTCCGTGCAACTTGTAAGAGTAGAACTGAATGACGCCATCAGTTACACGTTTCGCTTGTATTTCGTTATCGGAATCTTGCAATTTTTAGTAGCTGCCTTGTTATTGTTAAGTTGGAGCCTTTCTAGTTGCTAATCATTGCTGCCCATTAAGAGAACATTCCAAGAACTCATTGTTCATTAGGTATATCACAGGGATAGTCTTTCTAACGTTGTGTTGTTTTGAATGAAGGGATAATGCAAAGAATCGATTTTGGGACCTTGTGCACTTTATTGTGTGGTGGCCTACTTTTTGGAATTGATTTATATTGAAACACAAAAAGTTGCAGAATATCCACGAGAGGACGCACACCGGTGAGAGGCCATATTCATGCGGTTATTGTGGGAAGGGATTCACGCAGTCACAGGCGCTGACGATCCATATACGGACGCACACTGGAGAGAGACCGTATACGTGCAATATCTGCGCGAAAGACTTCCGTGACAGGTTTGATCTTTCGTAGACCTTCGAGCATCTTACCACGATTTGTGCTTGCTAGTTTGCGTGGCTGTTTTGATATTTGAATGAATGTCTCCTTATGCATTGCTTTCCATCCCATTGTGTTTGTGGGTTGGTTGGGCACGTAATGTTAATGTAACGTGCTCACCGGTAAGTTTTTTTGCCATGGCACAGTGTGAGTTGATTGTTTTTGGATGAATGAATTTCTTTTCCGAAATCAAAGCGACAAAAGTAAATAATGCATTCGTTGTTTCTCAGATGATTCATATAAGACTTTCATGTATTAATTTTGATCAACTGCGCATTTAGAGAGCAGCATTTCAGGTTTTTGGAAATTTGTTGCCAAATTGTGTGTAAGGAAATTTCTTTATAAGGAATTGCGAAACGAAAATGTAGCACGTACTATCCGAAGTTAATTTCAGTTCGGCTCTAAGGAAACACGAATTTATGAAGCACATCAGTACAGGTGCGCCAATATCCTACCAGGGGCTGGATGAGCTGGTGTTGATGTCGATTCCCTCAACGATGGGCAGTGAACAATTGCAGCAGATGCCGTCTTCTTTCCAGTGAGCTCCTTTCAACATTGCATCCGATGCTTTATGGGGCTGTGCCGTTCCACTCCACTGAAACAGCTTCTGGAATGCGGCAGTGCAGATTTTGATTCACGGAGGAAGACCGACTATCCTATGCGCCATCTTGCGGTTTTTTGGGTTTGGGGAGGAGGGGTAGGGGAAGGAGGGGATTTATGGTTTGCATTTTGTCGAGGTTGTTCTCTGCTCTTCTGTATCAGTTATCAGCTGTAGCCTTTCTTTACACCTTTTTTTACTGTCGTAGATGGCAGATATGGTCAGTGAATCTGTTCGTGTAAAAGATCCTTAAAATGCACTTGCGTTTAGATATGGTCAATACCTTTGTTATACAACAACTTTTGATAAAAATTAAAATGGTGGAATCGTGCATTTGACTCGTCTGCTTTCCTCACTCCTCAGATATAATTGCACAGTGACATCGATGAGACTTCGTCGTAGATGATCGAGAATTTATAAAGAACCAGCGAGGATGGTTTAGGTTAATTCTTTCTCTCTTGCGGTCAGACAAGTATGTGAAAAAAGATTTTTCACAATTTTTTGAAAATGATGGGTCGCTTCGAATAAAGTCGCTCTGGCGATTCAAAGGTACTTTTGTTTTTTAGTTGTCGCTGCTAGAAAATCCCACCTTCCATGTCAAACGAACGACTAGGAGCGAGCTTGTTCTAACACTATTATGTCATTTTATTGATGTTTTGTTCAGTTTTTGACCAATATTATGTTTTTTACGCGCTCTTTGCTGAAGACATCTGTCGAGTGTTACTATCAATTAATGCTCACATATTGGCCCCTGACTGCAGTGCAGCGTCCACCTTATTGTTTCGCGCTTTACGGCGAGATGTTTTGAAGGGTTATTTCGCACTTCAATGTTGAATGCCTTCGCAGATGAAGGTTGTAAAATGCCTCTGCTACATTGCTTTAAGGAAGTTTCGTTCGTTCGTTCACTTATTATATATATTCCAGCTAGCATCTCGCGGAGGTGCTTTAATTTCACGTCGTTATCACTGGCAGATGCAGGGGAGGGAAGGCGGCATTTATGGTTTTGCAGGGGAGGGAAAACATTCATTCACTTTCAAAGCGACGACTTGGTCCAGTCTTACTGGACTAGCCGTCGCCGATAAGTCGACGTACGATCGTTTGAATTTCCTAACCGCTCCCGGTCATCCCAGTCAAGTTTTGCAACTCAGTGATCTTTTTTCATAATTTGTCTCCCACTTTACGTTTTTATGTTGATTAGTCCTGTTCTAAAAAGAGAGGGTGGGGTCGGTGAAGAAGGGTGAAGACGTTGAAGGGCTTTTTCTTCGGATGTTCTGGAAGATGGTGTGCATGTTCGGATTTTTTCTTTGGCTTAGAACGCCGAAGAACGTGCGATGTTTTGATTGCCTATACGTCTATTCGAGTTTTCGTTATCCTATTATTATTATTGTTCCAAATTCTCAGCATGACACCGCACAACTGTAACATTGGTCCTGTCGTGGTTTTCATGATACTGTTTCGTTGATTTGTTTATGTTGAGGAGAATAAAGAATTTATTCCATCAATCGGAAAGAGAACTAGGTGATATGCAAACGCAGCACATGTGGAGGAAGTTTTGTTAGAACGTCATGGCGAGCAGTGGGCATCGTTTGAGGATACTGCTCAGTTGGCGCGAAAAGTGTCTTTGATGGATGAGTTTGACTGGGTGAGCGGAACGGAACTGGCATGACAACATCCTCCAACGACGTCAGTATCGATAAATTATTTGGTAATAGACCGCCTTGTTACGGTTGAATGCGACCGCATCCGTCGTGTTTTGATCGGTTATCTATAAAAGGACGACCACCCGTTAGATGAGCGAAGCGAGAACAAATTCACATGGGATGAGAGCGATCGACGCTTGCAATTGACCGCCTCGTCAAATAGCTACGGTTTTTGCATCTTTTTGTCGAGGGGGGAAGAAAAATGATTGAGGTTTAGAGTGTAAAGAAATGCTGTAACACCTTTTTTTCACGCGGGAAAGCCATTTCAGGTTGCATGAGATGAAAAGTTTAGTTTGCAAAGGTAGTGAACAAATTAAGATTAGCGCGTTTTTCACAGACTGCGTCCACTGATATAATAACAGCTGGTGTTGCGCAAACAAAAGAAACAGTAAAATAGGAGAGGCACAGCGTCTTCTCAGGTTTTGAGTGTTCCAGAATGTGCTGATGTTGCTGCCCACTTGTTCGAGATCAATGATGAGCTGCTGATTGGGTAGTATCCAGTAAAGAGTCTCGTTCGTCGTGCTCGTCATGCATTCGATCTGCAATTGTTCTCACAGTTTTGGGAATCGTTTTATGGGCCGTTAGCCATTTACGCAAAATATCATCCAGTACTCTACATTTCCTATATAAATTTTCAAGGGAAGTACTGCGCGCCGTGTCTCTAAATTATTTACTTTTTCTGCGCAACAGGCCGTTGAGAAAGGTGCACTGAATTCTAAGAATCAGCTTAGCTTACTTTCTGCGTCACTTTACATTGAATTTTACGTATTCATTCACATGCACACTGAATAACTTCAGTTGCAGTCGAAGGCAAAAAAAAACGCTGCTAGTCGGCCAACAAAGATATACATTCTTTTTGCAATTTGCTGAACAAAAAAGAGAACATAAGCCTACCCATATGGGAATGTACCACCTTGCGCTCATGTCACCAGCCTTCGGTATTTGGCTAAAACAGAACTGCGACATGCTCTTATCAAAGTCGATAAAGACGATCGGATAACTGCCCTGGTACAACCATCCAGCGAAGAATGTGGACGCTGGGAACGGCAGATTCTGAAAACGGTATACTCCTCGAAAATCTTCACATAGACACTTCACCGCATGCATACCTGCCACAGCACAAAAAACTCTTGGCGCTAACGTCCGCACATGATACAAGTTTACCGCTGAGCAATCCTTCAGCAGTACTATGGAAATTGCTGCAATATTTGTGACTCTTGCTAGCAAGAAAGAGCGGAGAACAAAGGACTAATGAAAACAAAAAAGATCGTATAGCCGAACAATATACAACTCCGCTCTCAATCTTCTCAATAACTTTTTCTGCAACTTTTCCTGTCAATTTGCTTTGAAGGCATAGTAAACGTGTACCTTCAAAGTAAATCTCGCAATTTCAGCCTTCATTTCTTGAATACGCATCAACGTTCTTCGGTTTTAGCAAGTTGCACATCTGGGCTACTTATGAAAGGGGCAATCGGTCACTTAGAAACGACTTGGCGGAAGTTTTTAATCTAACATCAGGGTGGTCACCTTAACAACGCGATCGAGGCTTCGCAAGAACGTGCTCGTATTAGCAGCTTTCCATTGATTCTGTCTAATATAGTCCCTAAGCAAACGGCGCATCACGCCAGCGCCAAGCACCTCGTTCAGAAGGCCCACGATGGCGGCTCCCTTCCGATACACAATTGACGGAATCGCTCCCAGTGACCAGCTACCGTTGACCAGCGCTGTCGTGCTTACGTCACCCATTATATCCAATTGACTTCTGAATCTACATTAGCTGTGCTCATATTTGTGATCAAGACATTCATTGATCAAATGTTCTCAAAGGCCAAAATTTAAAACTGACTATTGATTTACTCCATAGCGAATGCGCGTAATATTTCTATAAATTTCTCTATATGATCCCGCCCCCACCAAGACTACGCAGAAAACTAAGTTTGTTAACACGGGTGGTTACAAAACAACAGTGAATACCTGTCTGTTCTTCATATCTGTAAAAATGTTTATTTAAAGAGCTCCAGCAAAGCATGAACATGGTTTTGAATAGCTGCTATGATTTGCACTAAATGCAAGACGAGAAGCTATTTCTTCGGAACCACATGAAAACAAACGCTTGAAATAGACGGCTGGAGAGAAAGGAAGTTATCGATTCAGAGAGCCAAATGTCATCCCACCATTCCTGAAAACATAAACTATCTCCACCATTCCAATCAAGCGTATTTTCTCATCCGCTGAGGAACGCGAATACGAAACGGATTGTTTTCAACTTTTGCATAGAGCATGTTCTCAGAACAGTCTTTTAGATGAAAGCTCTCCTTATAGGTTTTCACAAAGCGACTCGATTCCTTCGATGTGCGAAGTATTGTTGAATTGATATATTGATGTCATCTATATACTCGTCTCTCTGTGTATTCGGTTTGCATCATAGCTGTGCAACTATAGACTACACAATTTCGTTTCTTCATTGTTTCCGTTACGTATTCTAACTTGACTTAATACCCAAGACGATTATTGTGATCTGTTTCCATGCGCGTTTTCATTTTCATTTTTTTCTGAAACCCTTTTACCGCCTCGTTGAATGAACAACTTTCAACGTCTCTATTGTAGCATTAACACAATGGCGAAGAAACTGAGGCTACGATTTGTTGAGCTCGCCTTTGACGCTTATAACGGGTTGCAGAATTCAAAAAGTGGTGCCCTCATTTTAGCTCTACACGCTACCCGAAATGATGTGCGTGCAGCTCCCAGCCAGTGAAAATCTTTTCAAACTCGTTGCATATATAAATTTTCCACTTGCGCTGCTGTTGGCTTGCTTCGTTAGCGTCGCGTCTGAAGGCACTGGAACATGCAAAAGATGCAATTCAATCGTTGCAGGTTAGGTTACAGACTAGTTTGCTGTAATGTTACTTATGCTTGCCTATTCGATTTTGCTTACTGATTTATAGAAAATAATACAATTGTGGGAAATTCGTTCTTCTTATAGAAGATTTTGGTTTTGTTATTGCAGGATAACTTTAATGTGGTAAATGATATTTTCGTATTAAATTCTAGACTGTAGAAAACCATAGTTTCGCAGCAATTATTTTACCTTTTGTTGCTGACTTCTTGTCATCAGTTATTGTAGTATAAATGCTAAGCGTGTTGTTATACATAGCCACTCGGACACGTTTTTGTTAAAAGGAATTCCAGTAAACCATTATTTCAAAGGAGGCATACTGACGAAATCAATACGATAATTACGACGTGGGTCGATGGAATTTCTGGGCTGGAAACTGCAGCAGAAAAAGAATTTGCTAAAATAAAAATACTTCACGCAGAAATACCGTTTGGCGAAATCTCAAAATCTTCAGATAGTAAGTTTTTCCAAAAATTTTTTTCTGCAGGGAAAGGCATGTTTTCTGCATGCTATTTTGAATTTTAAAGACGGGAGGCGACCCAATTCACATTGAATGAGCTGATCTTATGACTTATTTGGGTATGAAATACATGCAGTAGTTTGGCCTGTTTCATCGCTCTAATTACACATTTGGCGAGGCGTTCGAATGATCCGCCTACCGTACATTGTTACCAAAGTTGTTTTTGCTAAAAGCAACACAAACGACATGACAGCGAAGTGCGACTATGCGGAACAGTATACAAGGGATGAGATGAACGCGCATATTCGTTGCAAAATAAGACAAGAAAAGAACGATTGGAGAAATGGATGCAAAGTGATTTCCCAACTTACCATTGTGACAAGATTGCCGAACCTGAAATTGAACGCAACAATAAAAGCAGTAGGGGAAATTATGCTAAGCATTCATCTTATGAGTATATAATTATATGTACTTAAACTAATGAGTGAAAATAAAAGGTTCGATGTGTAAAGCAACGTCGCTGTGCTTTGGTGAGTGCTTTTTGAAATTTTAAAATGAGCCAATCAAAGTGAAGTAAAGAGTATTAAACTCTTTGTGACGCTGCTGAGAGAATTTTGCTTGCTAGCAGACTTGAGTTTCGGTTAGCATCGGCAAACATCCGCTTACAAAATGGCAACCTTTGAACCGAGAGGCGTGCTTTACTCATAAAATTAACGTAAGGAAGAAACGACGAACCACTGGTGCACAAGTTCATG
Organism: Toxocara canis; assembly: GCA_000803305.1. Classification (NCBI taxonomy): domain Eukaryota; kingdom Metazoa; phylum Nematoda; class Chromadorea; order Rhabditida; family Toxocaridae; genus Toxocara; species Toxocara canis. The sequence continues at coordinate 630,871 of JPKZ01002646.1, read as the reverse complement.
AAAAAGAGTCGATTTGAACGACACCCAACTGGCGTCCGATTTGTCGGCTTCACCCGAAGGCCACAGCTCACATAAAAAATCACTTCATTCGTTGATTTGAAGGCAACAACAACTCAGAACCCGAAATCGATGGAACTAATTTGAATTTTTAGCAGTGCTAATCGATTTCTATCACTATCAACATTTCAAAAAAATGTTCGGTGTACAGCCTTCGCCATAAGAATTTTGCGAAAAGTTCTGAAATTTCAGTCAAAAATTTTATTTATCATTTAATGGAAGTGAAAGTGTGACTGTATGAAGTTTGTAAACCCTGCAATTCAAACCCCGAGCACTGCCGCTCGAGGTTTGAATTCGAAAGTTACGTTTAATTTGGGGGGAATTATTGGCCAGCCGAGGAACTTTATTTCATTTTAATTGACGCTGAGATTGGACCTGAAAGGAGGAGGTGGGAGGTGCTTGCGACATGGTATCTTCAAGACAGAGGGGCAGGATCGCTACATCGGAGACATCATCGAGTTTAAATAAGTTTATACGAAATCGTGCATTTTCGAAAACAGCGGAATGATCACGGCAGTGAGGTACCATTTCTGCTACCTTACTATCTTTTAATGGTTGCTATCAGCTGCTGCGATGGTGGGTCGCATTTTAGTTAAAAAACGCATTCGATACCGACTCCTTGATGCTGATGAGGCCAAAATTCTCCATTCCGTTGATAGCAATTGGAATGAAGAGCAAATGCAAACGCGCACCGGTGTCTGACAGCAGATAGTCAGCCATCGACATCTAAAATTCACTTCATCTTTAGCTTTTGAATTCTGCGCTGCAGAGTTGGTTCTCAAACCGTCAGTAACGAAAGGAAGGTGTAAAATATTAAGTAGATTTGATAAGACTTGCGTGCATTCATACGATATTGAAAAAAGCCGCGGACTGTGTGTTCCCTCCCCTCGGATTCATGGAAGCTACCCATGGGTTCGTTGCCTGCTCCTCTCACCGCCGCATTGTCTTCGCTAATCACAGCACATCAGACTGTGGACGCTTTATGGTCAGCGATCGCTTAATTTGACAATACGCGAAAAAGTTGACCAGCGAGCAATTTAACTCGGAACCTTCCTTAATAATACGCCCCTTTCTGAAGGTCTGATCATCCCTTGCCCTTCCGCAAGTTTACTCCTGGACCACAATCTGACAGTGTTTGAGGTAATCCGTCGCCGCAAACCCGAGGAAATCGCTCGTGCGTGTACTGCAGTTTGCTGAGCCAACCACAATAGGCTTGGATCACATGTGATTCATTGGTTTGTCTAATTTATGAAAAGCAGAAACCTGTAAAATAAAAGCGGCGAAGTCGTAGGAACAAAACTGCAACAGCACCTGAATTCCAAACCTTTCATGGAGAATTTTAAATGAGTGAAGGAAAACAACAAGAAAGTATGATGAAAATACGACAGGAAAGATGCATACATTTCTCCATGGGGTCGATTATTTCCAAGATTTTTTCCTACTCAGATATATTTACGAAGATACAAACGAATATGTGATGAGTACACTACAGAGTTACTTTAATGTAAGGAGAGGTTCGTAAAGATTCTAAGGCGTATAGACGGTCGCACATTTTCCGAACTTCTTTTAAAAAATTTACTTGTGCTAAAAACGCTTTGTGGTTCACTCATACATCATGGTACATTCGAGTCATATACGAAAAACTGCGAAAAAAATTGAACGTTTAGATGAAAAATGCCTTGCGTCTCTCGTAGCACGCTGTTATCTTGACGGTTTTTCTTGCAGTCAGTGAAACCGCTTAAATAGTCCTATGAAATATAGGTATTTATAGTTTCACTTCCTTTACTGCCCTGTTTTCATCTAACCATTTTTCGATACCTTTCGCTCATCAAAGCTATTGGTGAAATCATGTAAGATGGAAACGCATATTTAGTCGCTCTAGATTTCTCTCTCGTCGTCGCAATCGCTTGCTTTTGCTGACATGATTTAAACATTACGTCCGTCTATTGTTGCAAAAATATAAGGCCCGTCAATCATACGTAGTATGACACTGTGATGGTGCCGCTCTACCTTAAAACTGTTGGGAGAACATCATGCGCATATCGATGGTCTATAGAAATCTATCGTCTCCGCGACGTTTCTTGAAGCTTAGATGAAAGAAAATGTGATATAAGTAATAGCAAAATCGACAACCACCAAATAAGTGGGCTAACGAGTGCATTGCAAAAGGCGTACCGAATTACGCCATGAAGAAAATATTGCGCGGGAGAACCAAACAATTGCAATTATGCGTCATCAATATGCGGATGCCGCTTCGGAAGTTCATCAGTTCTATCAAGTGTCATACCGTCCTAATTTTCTTTCACTTCTTCTTTTCGACGTTTTCTGCTTTCATTCTGCTTTAATCTCATAGGATTATCGCTTATCAAACCATTCGCTCACTTCATCAGCTCTTTTACTTCGTCTATATTTGGTTTTGTCCAATTACTGAATATGGAAAGCTTAACCACATGAAGCTTCACCAATAAAAACTAACTTAAGATTCCAGTATTAATGCAGACGAGTTACTGAAAATAACTGAATCTCATGGTGGCTGAAGAGTTAAGGTGCAGCCAGGAATAATGTATTATTCTATGATTCCTTCGTGCGCACTTCAAATGAGACGAAATCAGACTTTGTCCGGGGTTCAGAACTACGGCTGAAAATCATGCAGCACCGTAGAAAAACAAGTCTACGAACCGCGAAATCAACATCAATGAGATAAAGCATCGAAATCAAAAATAATAAATTAAAGCATATCTGAAACTCAGCCATTGTGCGAATGATCCTGTGCGCGGTTTCGTTCCAACCCTCAACTTTGGCGAACCTCCATATGCAGATTTCTGAGTCAAAGTTTTCCGCTGAACAAATTGAGCTAAAATAACAAATAATCTTTCATAGAAATGCTAGGGCTTATAGTGCCTTCGTTTAATTAAGGTTACAAAAGGCTATCTCGTTTCGTGATAGATACCTAACAAAAGCTTCGACTCACCAGGCTATGTATGTTCCTTTCCATAAAATAATTAACTACGCGAAGTGTACCAAAATTCGATTTTTCAGCTGGAAAGTTGAGGGGGATAGACATGATTAAGAGGGGTTTATTAAGGAGAAGCTTCTTCTAGAAGTTCTGCGATATTTATAAAATATTTCAAACAAGAGATGATTCTTTCATACAATGGTTCAAATGGGTCTTGGAAGCTGCAAACGTGCACTGAAACATGCTCTATGTATGAAGGGATATCAGCTTGTATCCTAAGTCAGGCAGGGAGAGCGTTTTTATGACTACTTACATGTTTTATCACAGCGAAAACAGATCACGAAATTATTTGAGGCGAAGTGAACGCTAATTGTTGATCTTACATCAGTAGTTTGTTTGGCATTGCGAGTATAAGCAAACGAAGTCAAAAATGGCAAAAGTGTAGAGAGACCATACACGAACTGTCCGAGGGTTATCGCTAAGAGGTAAGTTGGGATCGGAGGCGTCGGATCAAAACCCCAGATTGTTAGGCGCTCGTTCCAGTGCTTGTATGTGCCAGCTGTATTGGAGAGGGCCACATACCTGCAATATTGCACAAAACTGAGTTTGACTACTGCTTAGTTAGGCAAATAAGGCATGGAATTATGCAATTTGTTGGAAGCTTATATCAAACCCAAGTATAAAAATGTGCAATATGAGAAAACAGAACCAGTACAGACCCTGCCTGTCCCGCTAAAAACCATGCATATATTTATTTAAGTTTGAGTGCTCTAGTCCTTGGACATACTTGCTGTCTTTTTATGTCTCCTATGTGGCCCAAGACAATGGTGTCTATTGAGGATCACATATATGACGGTGGGAAATGGCAAAAGAAAGACAATAATGACGGTTTCGCGAAACAACAGAATTCGGCCCTTGTTGCGAAGCACTCCACTAGTAAAACGTCACCATACTTTAGCTGGAGTACAGCACAAGAAAAACGATTTAAAACGCTGCACGTAATAAGCACCTCATGTGCTCTGTGAAGCGAGAAGGCGGAGGCTGGGAAAGTCGTAAAAGAAAACCTTGCAGAAGCGAAATCATCTTCAAGCCAGAGTTGCAACTTGAAAATACTCCTCCAGCGTGGCTCGTCGAAACAAGGGAAGAGTCGACGTGCATTCGTTGGCTCAAATAAAGTACTTGCCCACACGCCTCGCTCCTATATTTCCCGAACTGAGCTTGTTCATTACATGCTTACTGTGCTGCACAAAACAAGCGGCTAATATAACAGAAACGATACTCGATGAACGACGGGGCGAGCGGAACTGAACTCAGTGTAATTGAGATGTGTACTAGCATATATCCAACTTGAAGCAATACGAGCATCAACGGTAATGAGTGCGTAACTGCTTCTTGTAAAAGTAATTGATCGACACTGGTGGTTATCACTGACGAGTTGAACTGGATGCGGGCAAGCTGATATTCCGCTTCATGAACTATCACAATAAAATTCGACGTTTTCCTGTGGCGCCTTCTTGCAAATTGTCGTTCTAAACTTAACGTAAATTAAGCTTCCTTCAACTCGGTTGATTAGTAAAAAATCTTAAGCTCTCCAATTGTCATTGCTTCTCTTCATTACAATATATAAGTAAAGGTATTATGTAAAGAGATGTCCGAGTCTGAATCAAACTTTTTGGGGAACCAACTAACACTGGAAAGGTTTGAATCACAGTAGTACAAATCAACAATTCCTAAGCGCTGGCGTCAAAAGCAATGCGGCAGTATTTCGATTGTTTGTTCTCCAAAAAAATCGCTCGAGGATTTTGCAGCGAAGATTTCATTTCTGAATGAATGGGCGTCAAACCCCCCCCCCCCCCCCCCCCCCCCCCCCCGCCCA
>JPKZ01002646.1:613353-625482 GCA_000803305.1 Toxocara canis | reverse complement strand
GGCCCCCCCCCCCCCCCCCCCCCCCCTTCCTTCAGGCACGCTACACTTATCGAGATTTTCGCAGCTATGACTGCGCTAAAATAAGTTCTACGCTGCTAAACTAGGATTGGCAAGCATATTTCTGCGAATGCCCACATACCAGTGAAATGTACGGCAGATTTACCAATTTCCTATATTGCGTAATCACAAAATTTGTACTTGTGTAATTGAAAAGAGGGCCTCAAGCGGTGCCCAACCACAGCCAACGAACGAAAAAGCATTTTTAATAACTCGATCGTCACAGACCGAATGATCAAAAAGAGTTTTTTAAACGCGTCAAATGATTTAACAACTAGGAGAAATATACTTTTTCGAATGACGCTAAAGCCTCTCATAAATATTTCAACGACAAATTAAATTCTCGGCAGGAAGTTAGCGCGATAAAGGACAGGGAGTTGGGCTCAGCAGTCGATGATTTTGCCGGACGCAATATGGTCGCACACTCTTCCTTCCATTCGGCTTTTTGCCTTTCTTGCCATCGAGAACAGTGCATCCGCTGCACTCGGTAGATGTGAGCACTGAATCTTTGGCGAACGCCATTACTAAAGTGGCCAACAAAATCTCCCTTATACCATATGGTATCCCTTCTTATTTAATAAAGCATACGGCAGAGACGATTCCTCTCCTTCTAAGTGTGATTTTTCAGAAAGTTTCTCCTGTTATTCGCTTCCTTCTGTTTGGAAAACAGCCATTATCACACTCTACTGGGAAAGCCTCCATCTACGCCAGTTGGAAATCACTGTCCGCCAACGTCGTCAATATGCAAAGTCATGGGGATCGTTGCGAACGATTCAGTACTGTTCTACTTTATGCCCCGTTCGCCTAAAGTGTCGATCTTCTAACCTATAACTGGAGCGTAAAAACATATTCCACAAACAGCGTCTTTCATAACTTTCAACTTAAAGTTATCCAAATACGGAAGTGTTCCTAAAAATTTAAGTGAAGCACAAAACGCTTCGATATTTGATAGTCGCCTGAACTCGTTCAATTTAAGAGCTTTTTCTGACTTTCTGCCACCTTCTTGGCAGGCAGAATGAAAAGCGGGATCAAGCAAAAAATCACCTCACCACGTGTTCTCCAAATATCATGCCAAAATGCTGGGAAGGAAAGACTCGGAGGTATGGATGCACATTACAGGAGATCCAGTGTTCCATTTTCCAAATTGGGAGCGTCAAATCTCTGGTGGCTTTCCAACTCTTGGCGACCACTTCGAAACACTCTCATGGGAAGTCCCTGCGCAAGTGGTAATAGATGATACTGTATTTCGTAACTTCTTCAAAGGAGATGTGATGGAGCAGAAACTAACAAAACGGACGTTCGTGAGTGGTAATGGTGTTTGAAATGGCAGCCAAACCTTGTCCTCGTATTTGATGAGACCACCGTGCGAGTCGGCATATGTGGTTTGGAACCAAATGCTTAAGTAGTAGACAGCTGCGTGATCAAAAACGATACTCGAGTTGAACGCAACCAAATAACGATTCCAGTCAACTGCTGGCATGCCAAGATCAACCGTCTCATTTGTTAAACGATTTTCTATGATTGCGTGCTGCAACCGGAAAAAAACATCACATATGCGTCCTTATGAGCCAAACTCCAGATTATTTTATGAGTCAGCGCTCCGAATCATAATCTCGTTTTGACAGCTGCTCATGTGAAATTCGTCAAGAAAGAGATCGCGTGGAATATATCAAACCTTCTTGTACATCTTTTTCAGCAGCGTACGTTCGATACGACTGAAAGGAGTTACTAAACCGAGTTAGTGGATGTAATGAAGAAATGCGTCAGTTATCTTATGCGCACAAAGGTGACAAATGCGAGCAATGTATTTATTCAAGGGCCAAATCTGCGAACCTCGTCTTTTCATATCTATTAATTTATACTGCTTTATCAATCCAGACGACGGAAATACTAGCGCCGAAAGCAACTTAAGATTTTAAAAAAACCTTTCAAAGGCGCACCTGTACTTTAACGAATAGAGGGTTAGCATGGAGAAGAACTTCGGAAGTCGACTGTATACACTGCATCTCGATGCGCACCTGTAAAACACGCAGTCTTCCTGAACATTGTCCTGAGTGTTGCCTTATGCATCAAACATTGCAGTGACATGAGACACCATGTAAATGATGCTGTGTAAGATTATATACACTCTGTAAAGATCGTTGCATATTTCTCGTGGAGAATGGAGACACTTAGAAGAACTGTTAATGACTGCAATACTGTTAATGACTGAAGTGAACCAGTGATACTCCGGAATAGTATGGGAACATATAGGCAATCCTAATTCAACCGTGTTCTCTTAGCTTTAAACCTTCATCAAAAGAGCATTTCTTGAAAGCAATTTAAGGTAAAAAAGACGCAGACTTCAACTGCAATAAAAAATTATTAGTAGGTGACTGTCAGCTCACCTGACCACAGATGCTTTCCTTCTTAGATGAAAGTGAAAGTTTGAGGTCGTAGACGATGGGGATGAAGTGCGGTGGTAGGCGAAAGTAGCTATCGAATAGGTCAACAGCTGTGTAGGCAACATGTGCACATATAACAACGAATATGATTGCGATACAAAGTTGAGGGCCTACCAACTCGCCCATGACTCTCAAAGTGTAAAACGCAAGACAGCTTCGATCTCTCTCTTCGTTTGTCGCCTTTGTGCGATCTCTTATCGATCTGTATTTAAAATGGACTTTGCACGTGTAAGGACCAATTTTTGGAGTCAACGCCAAGTAAATCAAGCTTCGAAGCGACGTTTGTCAAGCAAGCTATCAACAGGATCTCCACAATTCAGACGCTTTAGCCCATTCAGCGGATTCTTTGGAAGTGTTTCCGCTGCTCTTGATTACTTGAAGATTTTTGTGCGCTCTGAGGACCTCTGTCTGTGATAATGTTTGCATGCGTGTGCGACTGGCCTTATGGTGGTATCGACCAATGATGCTTTTCGAAACTTGGGCGTAACCTGCATCAAGGGCCTGCACCATTTCTCATGCTAATCCATCTGTCCATGAAGGAGCTGCAGGCGTTGAAATGTGCCTAAGTTCTACATAATTAAGGGGTATGTTAAACTTGTCGGTCGTAGGTTACGTGGGGAAAATTTTGGGCAAGGACTTGCAAGAGTGGACTGTTCAATTGAGACATCAGTGCATTGTTTGGCAAGCGTCGTTACTTATGGGCGGTTTATGGAACCCGTTGAAGTAATGGACGGAACTGCGAAAGTGTGTATCGTGGCAACTCTTTGGCATGCATTCCCATTGGCTTCTTTGGAGAGGTTGTCAAGTGACTGAGAAAGCACAAATCTATAGACGAGGAATTTAGTTGGTAACCGAACAGGGCAGCAGCCAACAGACGGCTAACTCGGCTGTTATTAGCACGTACGAGAAACGATTACCTTGTTGTAATCTGCAGCACTCTCTGTTTTTGAATAGCCTGATTGACAACTGATTTGGCCATTAGGCTGAGTTTGTTGAGATAGTGTTGTGTACGAGAGAGTGTTATTTCGAGCCTTTAATAAACGCCATATACGAGAGAGCTGTTCGCGTGAGCTAATTCTATATCATCCACAAGAAGAAAACGCTTTCCGAATGAGAGCGCAATTATGCCCTTGAGATGGCTGCTTTGCACTGCCACTTTACAGAGTTACCTACTCATAACGGCAAAATTGCTATGTCGAATAACAACTGCGACTTGGCGAGATTGCCCGCAACAGTTTAGAAATTTGTCAGTTCACATACGCACTCTACTTCTTTTCTTTTTTCCACCAAATTTTCTTTTTCTTTTCCACAAGTAACAAATTGTTTCGGTGGCATTTCGACTTGCCACTGACCATCATTACAACAGACAAGGGAGCGAATGATAAAAATGGCCACGGGAAAGGAATAAAGATGCAAGTTGGCATGGAACAGCTTCACAAATTTTAGCAGGGTTAAAGTCGTCGACGGAAGACATATAGCACCACACTCTACAGAACGATCGAAATTAGACTCGATTTGCTGCCTTCATTTCAAGGTTACGTCACAGTACGTTGAAGCGTGACCTCTGATCGACCGCAGAGCAAGAGTAAGCTAGCAGCAATGCTGCGGTCATCTCTGCACAATGTGTGTACCTCTGAAGGCAGGGAGAGCAAGCGCAGCTGCACGGTTTCACGCAAGCACGATGATATTACGCATGCGGACTGCAAATAAACAACGAGGAACCGCCGGCCGACCTGGAGGAGCGAACGGAGACGTGGCATTTAAGCGATGGATAGAGTAGCAGCGCACAGGCGACCGTGGAAATCACCGACTTGCACAAATTACAGCATGCCTTCCACTTTGACGCATGCAAGCGTGTGCCTGTCTCTGCCTTCTAATCTGTTGACTGCATCACATGTGCTCGCCTAATTTGCATACATCGCTTATTTGTGAGGCTTGTAGAGCTTCGGCGTTTGCATGAGCAATACGTGAGTGTGATATGATCATTCGCTAGGATGGCGACAATTGTCTGTCAGCCGCTCATACGACCTCACCTCTATGGCCTTTTTGAAACAAACCAACAAACACCTAAGCGACGGCTGTTGAGCTATAAATAAATTAGCATTACGTTCCGATGAGTTTGTCTACACGAGTTAACTGTGATGACTATTTCATCAAAGCAGGCTAACAGAACGCTCATAGGCAAATAGATGATAAACGTCGTGAGATCGGCGACCGACTGTGAGATCAAATGCTTGAGAAGGCAGCAAAGCACCATAATTACAAACAAGGCCACTAGAAAACAACGATAGAATGCCGCTCATTTGGAAAAGAAGAAAACCTTTCAGCTTTTGCATTCGAAGTAAGCAGCGCTAAAAGTCTGAGAGGACCAGAGGAAGGCAGGATGAGCTCCACTATAAAATGGATGATTCTCATTCACAGTTCCACTCACTCCTTTTGTTCGCAATATTCAGTGCACAGTGATTCAATACGGTTTGCATATTGCATCGTAGTGCGAGCCTCAAGCATGAGCTCGTCTCACTTTTCTACTGAGACCTCTACAACGGTGGCTGCATCACAGCTCGACTGGTAGAATCGAATTCGTTTACCGACACATATCGTGACTCAACAAATCGCAAAATTAAAAATTATCGTCGTATATTTCTAGAAACGTTTCAATGCCCGTAACTCTGTCAGCAAAGACCACACATTCAAATTCATAGTAAGAGCTACAGTGATGATTTATGTTCCTCACTCTGTTCCAATAATAGCAATAAAGGTAGTGAAGAGTACTGAAAGGGTGAGGAACGTTCGTTTAGAAGATGGGCTTGATACTTCGATTTTGGTTTCATTCGATGGTCAAAATGGAGTGAAGAAAATCGCAGAGACGGTAGGTGGAAAAGTTGGAATTACAAGAGAAGCAGGGAGATTCTGGAAAAGCTCTGGCGAGTTGCACGTTGCACTAATACAAATTTTGCCTCAGAAGCGATACCCCTCCCACTCTCCCAGCTCGAGACGAATCCGATGATCGAGAAGGACAAAATTAAAGAATATTCGAAAAAGCTCTCTTAGCTGATTGGACTTTATCTCAGCAACATTTTTTAAAACCTGAAGTAGCGCTTTTCTGGTTCAAAACAAATCCATAAGCCTCCACGTGCTTCGATTGCCTAAGAAATACGAAATAAAATCAAGACAGCCTAAACACACAAATTTAAGCAGGCAATTTAACAAGCCTTTCTCCGCACGATGAGAGGGTTACCTGACGATATCATTCTTCTTCAAACTCAAGCCTCGCACGCGATAGAAATAGGCAAATTCCTAAAGGAACGCAGAAATATGCTAGGACAATGCGATTTCAACAAGGCGATGGAGAGCTTTTTTGTTATGTAGGAGGAAGGAGAGCTCTGAGCAATCACCTCCATCTTCCTCCCCTTCCTCTCCCTCTTCTCCCACTTATAACTGGAAGAACGATGGCGCCATGCCTTGTTAAACGCATGCAGTAAGCTGAAGTTTGCTTATGCAGGATCACTTTCTGGCAGTTTTCTCCGTGAGACCGATAGCATCTTTTACTTTAATACCTGCCTGGTTTCCTTCGAGGGGTATTACTCCTGTATTTCACATCTTGAGTTGTGATAATATCTTGCAAGCAAATCCCATAAAGTGGCAAAAAAAATCACTTCGTTTTAAAGTACATTACGGGGCAACCTCTACAGTGCGCGTTTAAACAGCACTTGTCACATTAGTCGATAACACAATTTGTTTAGATAAAATGCGCTATGGGATCTACCGTGGTTCTTTCCGATCTCAGTAAAGCTCCACCTTGGATGAAACCTTTTTAAATTTTGGAAGGAAAAATAATACGTACATATACAATACGTTACCTGGACAGGATAGATCAAAGCTTTTGAATGGAAAGGAACGCAACTCCATCACAAAAGAGATTCTTCTGACAACACTGGGAATTCTTCAATTCATGATATTTCAATCTAGGTAATAATGCAGAAATCATAGCGCAACACACATCGAACCACTTTGGAGCGTTTGGTAGAGCTTCTGACTTTTGGTGCACTACCCGTTTTCTGAGTTTATGCATCGGCGTCATATGAGATTCAAGAGCCCAATTTGCACTCTCAAGGTTGGCCAATAACCACCCGCAAAAGGTATGAGGATTTTATTTTTAAAACCGAAAAGCAGTCGCATTCCGTAACGAGTGTAAAGCTGTTGTAAGTACGTCGTTTTAGGTGGGAAGGAAAGGACAACTAATGAGAAGTCCCCAATAAAGCGAAAATGCTTGGGAAAGAAAAATTCTTATTTTGCGACCCTTCCTATCAAATTTTGGGCCAAATAAGTAGCAATTCCATACCATTNGGGGGAAACAGAAAAGAACGAGATTCGAGGTTATGGGGCGTGTACTCTCCATCATCTAGTTCTTCTATAGGTTGTATTAGGCCAAATCCTTAAACATTAGTTCTCATCTTTCTTGGCGCCCTAGCTCCTTTACGCGCTCTCAATGAAATTCGGCGACCTCCGATAGCGTCGCGAGAACAAAATAGGTACACATTTTATGGAAGCTAAAGGAGCTCCAGGAACAGCAGACTAAAAATTATGGCGAACGTTAGAAGACGATGTTTCTTCATCTCAGCGGCGTTTCGGAGAAAATGGTTCCATTATCGACTCCTTTCACCAGCATACGGTGTTCTTGGGAAGAAAAACGATCAGAAGGAAAGTTAAAAAGCTCGCGCAGAGGAAAACACTAACGACGATATAATCCAGCCCTTTCTAATCAAAACGACACCAATCACTGCCGCGACATGCTGCCTCATGCAGCGGTGCTGGATAATATCCATTACAGGAGATGGCGAATGTTTTTTGCCCGTTTGCCTTTTTAGTTTTTTTTTTGCATGCATCCAGTATAAGAAAAGGATGTGCTCTCGCTTGAAAGCACCCAGTATTCATGGGAAGAACGACTGAATAACATGCACTTCACCTGACAGGGTGGCCGACTGGTAGTGGTGCCAGTAGTAAAGATCACTGGTAGAGGTTGTGCCAGTGATGTGAAACAGTATCCCGTAGGCATCCTCAACACGGTTATTCCTATGCACTCCACTTCTTAAAAAGCGATTGCTCAAAAGAGCTTGCAACAAGGACCTCAGCTGATTAAGGTTACAGATGCCCTGCGGGACATCACCGAATGGAAAAAATACAATCATATAACTGATTAGGGTAGGGAGGAGGGAAGGAGGACGGAAGAAGAGAGGAGAGAAGATAGTGGAAAAAAGAGAAAACAGTGTCACATCTTTTAGAGAGAAAAAGAGACAAAAATGTGTTATATTGCATATATTGCATCTTTCAAGAGGATGGAAGGGGAAGTATAAGTATGAGAGATTTAGTCCGAGTCAAAGTGCACTGTGGCACGATAAATCTGGATCTTTTCTACGGCTCTTTATATCGACAATGCGAGCGGGACGTTTAGTGGGCAGCATATTTACTCACTGCTCTTTAAAAATGAAATACTTATTGTGAAGATAGGCCGGGTTATTCACTTTGCAAACAATATATAAACTGCAGTTTTTTCCGGAAGAAAGACGTAGAACTACTGCTACACGTCCTCTAACCTCAATCAGGCAACAATTACCATTTAACTTCGAATGGATAGCTTGGAAAATGCAGTTTCCATTTCCCAGACAGAAGGCTGCTGGACGGTGAGGTTTCACAGTCGACAGAAATTACTGCAATATATCTGAAGGGATGAGAGGAAAGGAGGGAGGGGAGGAAGTGTCAAGAAAAAACGCTGAATTCGAAGGAATGAAGAAGTCTAGCAATGTTGAAAATGATGAATAGGTCCGGTAATCAGATGCATCGAAAATGAGCTCCAAGAGTGGTATTTCAAAGAGGTCTAGCACGGTTCGAAGGGACACGGTTCTGGCGATCAAAATCAGCGTCGAAGATGTCCATCAGGAAGTACAGAATTTACTGCACACCTGCTACCGCGCAACATCCGAAATAAGCAGCATATAAAATATCGTTTTCTTTCGCATTTGAATTCGAGATAAACGCTTAAACGCTTATGGTTCACAACTGAACTAGCGCACACGAGTATATTCAGAATTCCTGTATTCCTCAGGAGTCCAGCATAAAAATTCGTAAAGTAGAACCGGTGAAAACAGTACTATTGAACTAACGTGACGCTCATGAAAACTATTATTTAGTAGATTTAGTCTGACAAACTCCTCTCCGCTGATAAAACGAATGTGCAACGAATGGCTCTTCTATGATGCAAACCAATGAATCACAAAGTAACATTTTACAAGGGAGGAATTTATAAGTGAGGAGATATAAGGAAAGAACTAAAAACAAAAAAGGAAACAGCGAAAAACAGGATGAGTTCTACAGAATAGGATACGAAGAAAGGAAGACACTGAACAAGAGACACAAATCGTGCCACTGAAGCGCAATGGAATGGTGCAATGAAACGTTCTTAAGTAAGAAGGCATTATTTGAAACTAACGTTCTGCTCAAGGCCGTTCATCCGAAAATGATGAGACACCGTTTTGACAAAGCAACATTCAGTAGCAAATAATCATAACAACAAGCAGTTCGACATTCGACAACGAGGATGGACGCTTTTCTAAGTTAAAAATAAATTTATTTTGAAGAACTCCAGCGGGTACATGATTGACCGAAAACAGGATTGGTGAGGAAGAAGAAGAGATAGAGGGGAGGGCGGGAAGGTTCAAACAGTAAAGGACCAAGGGCAACTAGAAGATCTCCCTTTTTAACAAATCCTCTTCCCTCATCGTCCCCATTGAAAGTGTTTAAAACACTAAGCGAGCACGCAGCATAGAAAGATTATATCAACAACACCTAGGCGTAGAAATGCGCCACCATTTTTGACTATAAGTGGTTGTTCGGTAATCGGCAATTCTGTATCAAAATAGTCCCTTCTTTATTTGTATCAATCCACTTGTTGCACAAGCGCTGCCTGTTTCCTTACAGATGCATATATCAGGGAGCAAACATTGCATATGATCGCGCATTATTACGTCAGTCACACCAGAGCTATTCGCAGAACTGTTATTCCATCTCGTCCAGCAACACCCAATCGGCACACTCTACTGCAAACAGAAATCGCCCAACAGATGCAAAAATCAAAACATGGCGCCGCAGCAAGTGAAACTGCACCTTATTTGACCTTGTCACTAATTAGATGCAGACTCATCAGATAACATAAAGACTGTGCGTGTTGTCGGGGCTCCTAACGTTTCTGGGCCTCACTTGGTGACCCGCAGCTTTGCTGTCAGAATTTAGCCAAAACCTGTTTAGGAATTTATCCAACGTAGTAACCACAAATAATAGCTTCTTTTCGCGCTGTAGTTCATTCTGCAACACCACTCCCAAGTGCCACTCACATGGCCCTCAAGCGGTTGGCTTTCACCAAAAGTTGTCCAAGCGGTCTAAGAAGTCGGTAGAGCAGATAATGAAATCGATTTTCATGTCCAACGTTTCAAGCAGGCCCCAGAAAAATTTCAGTGAAATTCTGAGAAGCAACCACGTGGGACCTTGTGGGTGACACTTCGGGATCCATAGGTCCCAGGAAAGATTAAAGTGAATTCGATATTCGTGTTGAGCTTGTCGAATGATCCTCCTCCCCCTCCCCCTTGACAATTCGTGGTGAAACTCCGACGCCGGAAATCTTGGTCCCTAAGTTTGGTCCGACAACGTCAGCAGCCCCAACCTTGACCCTTTTAGCTCTTACCCACAGAATCGCAAGCAGTAACTGCATCGCGAAGAAATTCCCAATGGGTCCAACGCACACAGAAGCCAGCGATTGAGTTCGGTCAGTGAACCAAGCCTGCACGTCAACGAGTTACTAATCCCATCCTCCGGATACAAGTCATACGCCTCCAGTCCTGGCCGACAGCAATACCCCTGTTCAACCTTTATTAACTGTGGTTATAGAATTAAATTTACGTCGACAGATGCGCCTCAAGTAACGCTCGACACAAGCTGTAAAACTGCGGTTAACATAGGCCTACCATCATACCACCAGAAACGATCGCAGAACGATACGACGAAACAAGGAAAACATTTGCTGTGCAGAAAGCGAAAACTAGGCGCGCAGATGAGATCGAACAAGCTAAAACATAGCATCATGACTCACCGCGACAGATGCGATTTGAACGCATAGGCTCATAACACTGATCAGCTGGAACGTTGACGAGACGAAGTGACTTCTTCCATAAATCTCTAATATACTCCAGGAAAGCCTACTGATGCTTCTTGTTTAGCATGAACGTCGACCCCATTTTCTTTATTCACGTGAATACAGACATGCGGAATAGGCATAATGATAGACAGCGTAATAAGCCTTACGCGAACGAACAAGCCTGGCTCCGTAGCGGTGCACAACCATTTTCCTCAACTGAATTTGCCATCGATTAAAGGAATACGACTCCACATCGATATAAGATCTATTCAACTCTCTTCTTATTAAGACCTGCACATCGAACCCTAGCTTAGTCCCGACACACTCCCACTCTACCTTCCTCCCTTTACTGTTCAATATCAACGTTCATAAGCCTTAGTAGAGAAAATCCTGATTCACTGAGATAGTTCTTGATTCAGTGAAATATTTGTTGGCAAAATTTTAACCTGCCCGCTCCGCCATCTCTTCAAAAGTCTCAAAGTCTGCACATGACCATGGATGCCTATATTTAATTTATACGTTTTATTTCCTTCAAATATACGTTTTATCCAAGCAGACGTCATTTCTCCACATACGTAAAATCCTAAGCTTATATTGCACCACAACATTCTTCGAAATACTTTTAAAGCGTTCCTAAAGTCAACAAAAACACTCCATAAACCCACCTTTGCATTATCACCTGACAATGTTTAGGTCTATTTTATTTGCCGACCGAGAACCGTTTTTTTTTTTTAAGTTAACAGAATAATTCATTGCCTCAAGGATGAAACTTTGTATTCGGGACGATTTCAGCTGTGACTTATTTCTTCGGGTTACGCCAATTTAAACGCCTCGAGTTCAACGAAAGCCCAATGCGATAAGATAAACATTTTCTGCTAACAGACCGGCTAGAACTCATAAAACTCTTCAGCGAACGCCGATGTTGAAGGATACGGTCACTTCAATTTCTAGCTTCCTATCGACTTGGCCACTGAGTTAGTTCACTGATATTTTACTGTTCATTGCATTCCTTTAAAAGCTCTTATGCGTATATTTTCTTCCAGGCAACATAAGTTTACGAGAGTTTATTGCACATAAAACCCTAGTGAAACAACTGCCGACTGTAAATCACTTTTCTTTTTTTTTTTAAAGGCACAGACCATCGTAAACGTGAATAAAAATACAGAAAGTCACAAGAGGGGAATTTACATTCGATTACGAACAGGCGTGTGGACAGAACGAGGCCGCAAAACGGGTTACGAATGCGACCGGTGTAAAAAAATTTGTATTGAGAAAGATTGTCACTCACAGATTTGCTAGTATTGAGAAAGAAAGCATGATGGGCGTAAGAAAACAAAAACATCACATTTTGTTTCAGCCGTATTTCACCAGATGTCCGCGCAAAGCAAGCGTACGCTCTGAGATACAAACGAACTCACCCCTCACCCCCCCCCCCCCCCCTTC